>SKCR01006747.1:0-13675 GCA_019454045.1 Zanthoxylum bungeanum | reverse complement strand
GGGAAATTATGCCCAAATCAAATTCAATCCAATTGAACCCAATCAAACATAAATTCAACATCCCCAAATGATTTCTAAGTCATCCAATGAACAAAAATCAAAAAACCAATACAATAGGGCACTTGCCAAATTCGGCCATCACAAGCAAATTGGGGAAAAATTGTTCCAAACACTTTTCATCAAATTGATCTAATCAATCATCAATTAAACAACATTAAGCATTCTAAATCATCCAATTTCATTAAACATGCTCAAAATCAAGTTTACCCAAATTGTCATGCCCAAAATTTGGGGAAAAATGGATCCAACCAATTTCATGAAATTGATTATGCACAACATCAATTCAACCTCATTCAAGCATACTATACTAAACAATTTAATCATTTGAAACAATTTAATCATTTGATGCTCAAATTGAGTTTACCCAAATTAAAGTTTTGGCCAACATTAAGCAAATTGGGGAAAATCAATCCAATTAATTTTTCATCAAATTGATTACATATAACTCTAATTTATTCATATACAAGCATTCTTAAACAAACAATTTGTTAAAATCATGCTTAAATCAAAAAGCCCCAAATTTGCTCAAGAACCCTAATTCGTTTTATGCAACCAATAGCTCAAGATACCATTGTTGAGTTTCAATCAAGTCCCAATGATCATTTTAAGCATAAAAACGAGTTGAATACATATCAAAGGAGGTGCGGAATAAACTCACATTGATCGGTTGGATGCGGTTGAAGATGAAAAACGCACTGCTCTCTCCATGCGCGGCAGTGGCGTCCTTGTACTGCAGTGGAGTGCTCGGTTTTGCTCCTCTTTGAACCTCAAAATTCGGCCATGGATGAACACCATTGAAGCTCCAAGCTTCAAGCTTCCAAAAGGAATTCCAAGCTCACAAATTCGTTTCCCTATCACCATAATATAACCATGCGTGTGCTAGCACTTAGATCTGCAACAAGATCTTTTCTTCTCCATTTTGATCGGCAGAAAACCAGAGAAAGAGATGAAGAAATCGGTCCAAGACCGAGAGAGAAGAGGAAAGGTTTTTGGCTCCAAAAATAGCCGAATACCGTAAATCAGAGAGAGAAAGAAATTAGTGGGAAATAAAAAAAATGTAAAGGGTTTTATATTTTCCAAAAAAATATTAAACCATTTACCCTTTTATTTTCCAAAAAGTCAAAAAAACAAAAAGCAAATAATGCTTTTCACCTTTTTCCCATCACTTCTACTTTTTACATCAAGTCACTTTATTAAAGTGACAACTTGTCATGTCACATCACTCAAAGTGACAAGTGATTTGACAATTGATGCGACTAGTGATTTGACGCTTGATGTGACTTGTGTGCCGCGCTCGAATTCGAAATGCGAATGCGCTCGCAATCAATGTCGGGCTCGGGTTCGCTAATTCCAAATTAACGAATTTTTCCGTCGCGTCGTAATTAAAATTATACGCCTAGCGAAATTCACTATTCACGTCGCTAACGAATTAATTCTAAATTATTAATTCGTTCGCCCGAATTAAAATCTAATTTTAATTTCGCGTCGTCGAAATCCAATTTCTAATAATATATCGAATATATTATTTTATCGATTAATTCCAAATTAATCGTTCTCTCTCTTTAATTAATATTTATCCCAGATAAAATATCTCTGCAATTAATCCCAGATTAATTTTCTCTCTCTTCTAATTAATCCCAGATTTTAAGTGCGAGTTATTCATCATCGGTGAATCTTCAAGAAGCGACCCATGAGATCTCCGGATATGTTGGCAGTAAATACGGTCGTCGGAGTATCCGAACACGTAAGCACCTCGTACTACGTTTATACCGATTTACAAGACAATGTGGCTTCTAGCAAAGCGCCATGCCTACCCAATTCTCCGGAAATATTCTTACAGGAATATATAGATCTGTATCAAGCGTAGTATACCGTAGTATTGTGCATATCGGCCCAGTATCGGATAGTCACGTGCTAGGGCTGGGGCTGGATAAGTGTCTGCCCCGTCCGAAGCACATGTCGGATGTCTGGTAACTAGTCTCTATAATCGGATATTTATGACCTGGTCACAAATATCCCGATGGTTGCGCAACACTTAAGAGAACTAGTACCGTATCCTGCGTGACATCATCTCCACTATGACTGAAGTGATACTTCCGTCTTGACATCACACCCAATACACTACGACTCTCTGATAAACCCAGAAGTGGTGTACACAGAAACGGTTAAGCCCTGTACCACCAAGACCAAAGTCTACCGATTATCATAAGTATTAGCGATGCAAGTCTCAGGTTAAGACTATACACACCCACCTTGATTTCGGCCTCCCATAGACACATAGTCATAATACCAATGGGATTCCGAGGGGTCTATCCAGAGCGAAGCTGTTTCCCGTACCATCGGTGAAACACGACCTCCTATCGCACTTGCATAAGTATCCAATACTTATATATATGAGAACTATGCCGTTGTGCCCTCACAACGCGTACAAGTGCAATACTAGCCTATTCCGCATTATTGATGTCCTATCTCGATAATACTCCGGCTATGGATATTTAATGATTAATCCTTCGTGGACTGATATTGTCTCATATCATCTCAATCCAGGAACTAATCATATGGACCTCTCTTCATTTATATATCTATGGTGATTTAATCACAAATGATGAGAGTGCAATTTCCTTGTCACATAGTTAATTTGCTACAACAACACAATGATCTGTGCAAATAGTGACGCTATGGGTCATTTTATCCAACATAACTAACATTTAATGTAATGACGAAATAATTTAAATGAGCACGTATGGCGAGTAATTGAATGAGTATTGCAAATTCAATTCTTACCTCCCACTATTTTTCGTCGAGCCTCTAAACCCTCTGTCGAGTACTCGGGAAAACCGTGTTTCCTAGTGGGCTAGGATCCCGTTAAATATCACACAATCTTGACTTTGGCCAACAATTGTATGATAATAACTAGGTAGATCTCTCTAGATCAATTGGATCCCATCCAACTCCTAGATCCAGTCGGTGGACATCCAAGTCCCAAACATATATCTTATATATGCCTATACATCGAATGTATAGCCTAACCTTTTTCCTCTGAATCAACTAGGCTTTGGCTTTGGCACAACAAACCTAGTGATCCCAGTCAAGCGCGGACCCATTGACATGGAAGCTTCGTAATCAATGTCAATGGACAAGAAGTGGTCTTGACTTTGGCCAACAACCACAACTTGGACACGACACCGATATGGAACAAAGCCTCGTGATAAAAACACATCTTCGACGGAGAAGGGCTGACTTTGGCCAACAAACCCCTGCCAATCTCAGATCTTGAGTAAGAATCACTCAATGGAAGGAAAAATGCATTATATTTTATGAGGGTTTTTCGCGGTGCAATTGGCTACCAATTTATTATCTTATTAAGGTCTCATCATCATACACCCTTAAACATGCATTCTAAACACATAATAAAGCGCATATGAAATAAAATAATAATGATATGCGGATGGATACTTTACATTGATCCTAGATCAAATCTCTCATTTTCTCTCTCACGCTAGCACATGTATTTACTTCTACCCATTACACTACACTTATAAAGAAACCTCATTTACATGGAGGGGAATAGGTGAGAAGAGAATACAAAGAAATAGGAGATAAGGCTGGACACGCAGAGGTCCAATTAATAAATCAAATTTATTACAACAGTTTCTAAAATGCCCCACCTGGCTAATATCCATCTGATATACATTATTCAAAACATCACAAACCATGTATTCATACAAGCATGTTATCAATCAATCAATCCAATTAATTAATCTTGATAATTAGTGATCATCCAATGTTCAAACAACGATTTGATTTTGTTCGAGTCAAACTCGTTTTTGCGAATAAGTACTTAAAGTACTAATTCTATGAATTAAATTAAATTACATAATTAAATCCAATTTAATACGCATTTATTCTAATTCATTATTTAATTCCAATTTAAATATTACACTTTATAAAATAAACCTTATGACTTAAATTCCAAATTTAATCGTTACGGGTCTCAAAGCCCGATTAATATCCAATATTAATTTAATTAAAGTCCAATGGGCTTTTAATTAATTTCTTGAGGCGTGGACTTTGGTCAACTCGGGTCAAACCCGCAACCAAAGTCCAATCCGGGAGTTACCCCATAAGCCCATAAATTAATTTAGGCCCATTAGGCCCAATTAAACGTTAAAGGTTCATTAGTCGCATTTGGGCCTTTGGAAGCGGTTTTGGGCTTAATTGGATCCAACCAATTTTGGCCTAAACCAACTTTGTAGAACAAAGTCCAATAAACCCAATAACAACTTAAAAAGCCCAAATCCAATTTTAAGCCCAATAATTTAATTTCATAAAAAATTCAAATTTTCCAATTAAATTACCTAAAGTGTATAGCATTATTAATTACCCAAATCAAAGTTTCCAAAACATGAAATTTGTCCAATTAATCATGCTTAACATAAATTAATCATGTCCAACATAATTAAATCAAAATCAAACCCAATTTATACATGCTAAAGTCTCGGCCATAAGGGGAAAAAATGCCCAAATCAAATTCAATCCAATTGAACCCAATCAAACATAAATTCAACATTCCCATGATTTCTAAGTCATCCAATGAACAAAAAATCAAAAAACCAAGAAAAAACAAGACAAGGGCACTTGCCAAATTCGGCCATCACAAGCAAATTGGGGGAAAAATTGTTCCAAACACTTTTCATCAAATTGATCTAATCAATCATCAATTTAAAACAACATTTAAGCATTCAAATCATCCAATTTCATTAACATGCTCAAAATCAAGTTTACCCAAATTTGTCATGCCCAAAATTTGGGGAGGAAAAATGGATCCAACCAAATTTCATGAAATTGATTATGCACAACATCAATTCAACCTCATTCAAGCATACTATACTAAACAATTTAATCATTTGATGCTCAAATTGAGTTTACCCAAATTAATGTTTTGGCCAACATTAAGCAAATTGGGAAAATCAATCCAATTAAATTTTCATCAAATTGATTACATATAACTCTAATTTATTCATATACAAGCATTCTTAAACAAACAATTTGTCAAAATCATGCTTAAATCAAAAAGCCCCAAATTTAGCTCAAGAACCCTAATTCGTTTTATGCAACCAATAGCTCTGATACCATTGTAGAGTTTCAATCAAGTCCCAAGAATAATAACATGCATAAAAACGAGTTGAATACACAAAGGAGTAAGGCGGAATACATACTCACATTGTTGGGTTTGATGCTAGGAAGAAGAACAAGTTGCGTTTTTGCCTCCCTCCAAGCTCGGTTTTGGACTCCATTGAGCTGCTGTGTGATGCTCGGTTGGGGCTGTGTTTTGATGCCTTCTAAATTCGGCCATTGATGACTCCATGGAAGCTCAAAGCTTCAAGCTCCAAAAATAAATCCAAGCTCACAAATTCGTTTCCCTATCACCATAATATGTGTGATAGCACTACTCTTCTTCAATTTGCTTCTCAAAATTTCGGTGAAACCAGAAAAATTTTAAGCAAAATCGGCTTGAAGCCGTGAAGGAGAGGGAAAAGGAAAAGAGAGGGAAAAGAGGAAGACCGTATGTCTTGCATGTAAGAGAGAGAAAAGCTTTTACTTTTGTTTTAATATTTACCAAGTAAATAATAAATAAAACATATATTACTTTTTAATACAAAAGTCAAAAAGCAAGAAATAAATAATGTTATATTTCATTTGAAGCTTTTAAAAGCTTTTCATCAACTCAAATCAACTATTCACATCAAATCCATCCACTTAATAAAGTGACAACATGTCATGTCACATCACTCAAAGTGACAAGTGACTTGACGATTGATGCGACTAGCGATTTGACGCTTGATGTGACTTGCGTGCCGCGCTCGAATTCGAAATGCGAATGCGCTCGCAATCACTCTCGGGCTCGGTTCGCTAATTCCAAATTAACGAATTTTCCGTCGCGTCGTAATTAAATGATTACGCCTAGCGAAATCACTATTCACGTCACTAACAAATTAATTCTAAATTAATTCGTTCGCCCGAATTAAAATCTAATTTTAATTCCGCGTCGAAATCCAATTTCGATTAATATATCGAATATATTAATTTTATCGATTAATTCCAAATTAATCGTTCTCTCTCTTTAATTAATATTTTATCCCAGATAAAATATCTCCGCAATTAATCCCAGATTAATTTTCTCTCTCTTCCAATTAATCCCAGATTAATTAAGTGCGAGTATACATCATCGGTGAATCTTCAGGAAGCGACCCATGAGATCTCCGGATATGTTGGCAGTAAATACGGTCGTCGGATAATTCGAACACGTAAGTACCTCGTACTACGTTTATACCGATTTACAAGACAAGGTTGGCTTCTAGCAAAGCGCCATGCCTACCCAATTCTCCAGAAATATTCTTACAGGAATATATAGATCTGTATCAAGCGTAGTATACCATAGTATTGTGTATATCGGCGCAGTATCGGATAGTCACGTGCTAGGGCTGGGGCTGGATAAGTGTCTACCCCGTCCGAAGCACATGTCGGATGTCTGGTAACTAGTCACTATGATCAGATATACATGACCTAGTCATAACATCCCGATGGTTGCGCAACACTTAAGAGCACTAGTACCGTATCCTGCGTGACATCATCTCCAATATGATTGAAGTGATACTTCCGTCTTGACATCACACCCAATACACTACGACTCTCTGATAAACCCAGAAGTGGAGTACGCAGAACCGGTTAAAGCCCTGTACCACCAAGACCAAAGTCTATCGATTATCGTAAGTATTAGCGATGTAAGTCTCAGGTTAAGACTATACACACCTACCTTGATTTCGGCCTCCCATAGACACATAGTCATAATACCAATGGGATTCCGAGGGGTCTATCCAGAGCGAAGCTGTTTCCCGTACCATCGGTGAAACACGACCTCCTATCGCACTTGCATAAGTATCCAATACTTATATATGAGAACTATGCCGTTGTGCCCTCACAACGCGCACAAGTGCAATACTAGCCTATTCCGCATTATTGATGTCCTATCTCGATAATACTCCGGTTAGGGATATTTAATGATTAATCCTTCGTGGATTGATACTGTCTCATATCATCTCAATCCAGGAACTAATCATATGGACCTCTCTTCATTTATATATCTATGGTGATTTAATCACAAATGATGAGAGTGCAATTTCCTTGTCACATAGTTAATTTGCTACAACAACACAATGATCTGTGCAAATAGTGACGCTATGGGTCATTTTATCCAACATACACAACACTTGACACAATGTAAACCCTAATAGACTAATCAAATGGGCGTGAACTTGAAGCTTATCTCTCTTTGAATTTGTTGCAAAATCAACAAAGTTAGCACTTGTAGAAGTCTTCTAAGGTGATAGGGAAACCAACTCAAAGCTTGGAATCAACACAAAGGTTGGATCTTTGAGATCTTCACAACTCAAAGCTTGGAATCAACACAAAGGTTGGATCTTGGAGATCTTCACAACTCAAAGCTTGGAATCAACACAAAGGTTGGATGTTGGAGATCTTCTTCTCAAATCCATTCAATGTAAGTAATTCCGCAACTTATAATGAATTTATGAACACATTTTCTTACTTATTAGATCTTTGGCATGTTCTAGGAACACTAACAACACAAGGAAGAAAAAAGGTGATTTTATTGCAAAATCAAAGTGCTAGCACACTCTATGAGACATACCAAGGTGATAGGGCAGTAATTTCGTAAGCTTGGAATCCATTTTGGAAGCTTGGAGCTTGAAGACTTCAATGGAGGACCATGGCCGAATTTGAGGAGACGAAAACCAGTCATTGCCGTGAGCCTTGGAGGTGTTCAAATGGCATAAAAAGGTTTGTTGTCCTTCGTAGCATCCAATTCGTTCATTGTGAGTATGATTCCACCATTCTCCTTTGCATATTCACATGTGTTTTATGCCTTATAAATGATCCTTGGGACTTAATAGAAACCCAACAGGGAAAACATTGGAAGTAATTTAGGGCCAAAAGTAGAGAAAAATGACAAAAGGGCAATTTTGTAATTTGTTAGCGTCGCGACGCCAAGACCCAACGCGTCCCGACGCCTAAAGTGTGTCGGCCACGCTAACGTGCGCCGAGGGACACGTGTCAGAATATGAGAAATTGGACTTGCTAACGTGCACCAGATCTTGCTAACGTGCACCGACCTTGCTAACATGCGCCGTGCCACGTGTCATCATCACAAAAGATCTGCTAAAATGCGCCAGATGCCACGTATCGAAATATCATTGGACCAAAGCAAGCGCGTGCCACGTTTCAATCTCTCATTGGACCGAATATTAGACAAATCACATGTGCCACGTGTCGACCTCTCATTTGACCGATCCTAAGCGTGTGCCACGTGTCAACTTCTCATTTGACTAAAATCCTGCCCATTTACCATCCACCATGTGTCGTCGTCTGATTACGCCGCTCTGCCGCGTGACAAGTGTCATCTCCTGATTACGCCGACAGAACCCGCATGGTCAACACGTGTTGACCAAAACGCGTGCCAGCGTCGCTACGCTGGGACCTTTGGCGTCACGACGCTGGTTCCAAGAAATGCCTATAAATTCAGGCCTTCTTCACTTCATTTGTGTGATTTCCTTGGGAGTTTTCCCTGTTTTTAGAGGATTTCATCTAGTTTTGTATATATAAATAATATTTTTAATTATGTATTTTAATTTTCAGTAATAGTAATAATAGTTCTTATTCTTCTATTTTCTTTTATGTTTAGTAGTTAATTTTCCGCTGGGGTAAAAGGTGAAACCTTTAATATAATTATTTATGTAAATCTCACTTAAATATAATTTAACCGGATTAATTAATGTCAGACTTTATTACCGCCTATATGGTCGGTCTAAATATAAATTACTTTACCGCTTATATGGCTGGTGTAATTGGACTAAATGGATTACCCCATATATGGTTGGTTTTAAATGTTTAACATTATTAATTCCTGAGAAAGTAGAATATAAAATAATTTATTATTATAATAAGTGAGATTCCTAGATAAGAAATATTAAATGTGGATCCTCTAACCCTAGCATTTTATTTTATTCTAGAGAAGTGATGAAACAAAATATCCACACTTAATAATTGATTTTCTTTTTATGGGTAGTTCTTTAGTTTGTTTATTGAGTCTTAAGCTTAATGCTTCTTGTTGTCTGATCACCAATAAGATTGATATGGTAAACTTAAAATGAACTAGACATAAGGATTTTAAGTTTTAGCCTTAGATTCAATAGCCCACGGTTCTCTTGAGGATATATAACCCTTTAATAGATTTCCTTACAGGATAGACATATACCTGTCGGGCGGGGGTAGCCATAATTGGAACTTAATCTTAATGAATCCAGGTAATTTGGTTTGACATAGACATATGGTTCAATTAGGTTATATTGGGTATTTGCGTCTGACCATCGACATAGGCTTTTGCATATTTTCGTGTTCCAGGTTAGCAATCTAATTTATTACACATATATAAGAGAATCAATTCATCTTTATAATAATATTGTGTGGAGTCACGACCCTAGATCCTTGAGTATTTTCTTTTATTTTCCTTAGTATTTTCTTTTGAGTCTGTTTTTATTTTATTTTACCAAACCATATTCAACCAACCAAAAGCAATCAATTCCATTTTCTCCCTATAATTAGATACGTGTAAATAAATAGATTCAACAATTAATAACAACAGTAGGAATTAAGTCCTCGTGGGATCGATATTTTTATACTACTTGAACGATACGTGCGCTTGCGTTATACGTGTGTGTTTACGTCGGTCACATGTCACCCTTAATCCCCCAAACACCACACAGACAAATCGCATGTATCAGTTAACAACGAATTTATCGAAACACCTTACACAAACACATGCTTATACAAATTCAGAAACCATAACTTTTTCCCCTTACCGATCTTATATACTCAAGTCATACCTTATCTTATCACTTCATAAATATACAAATACGTATTTATATACTTATACATATACATATTCATTCACATACACTTATGTATACCATTACAAGTTCTTCATATCATCCAACATTTCAATTCATACTATAGCATTATAAGAATTCATACCTATGGTGGTCGATAAGCTTAACTATACATGATCTCGAACTTGTCTCGATATTATCTCTAAATTATCCTCTTCTTACCCTAAACACTTCAACCATATAAATATATATATATTATATACACATATATATTTTTGAATGCAAACCAACAATCAAGTACTCTGCGCATGAGTTACTTACCTGGCTTCGCGAGCACTCCAGGTCCTAGTCAAGTCTGTCAAAATAAATGGTGAAATACCATTATAATCGTGACTTATGAAATTCTCGACTTAACATTGACAAAGTTTCGGATCTTTTCGGGATAACCAAATCGAGTCCAATTTCAATGTTTTCAGTCTCATTACTCTTATTATATCATTACAAACTATTCCAACCCACTAGTTCACTTACATCCCCAGTTTACGCGTTTTTAGAAATTCTTCCGAAAAAATTTCCGCAAACGCTACGAAAGGGTCTGAACCCTCTGAACCTACCCAGATTTTTATCCAAACATGTTCGTAGTTCATATATAACTCATAACTATCGTTAAAATAAAATAAAATCATTATACGTAAAAATCCACTTTTACTAGAAACTTTCATATTCTATCGGATCGACCAAACTCGTTCCGTTTTCACTCGAGTTCTACCAAATGCACATATTCAATATACTAATATTCAAAAAATTCATTTTATATCATTACGCTACTCTATGAAACTACTGGATATATCCAAATATTTAGCGAAAAACTTGAAATTTGCAGATTTTTATCGGGAGTCTTACGAGATTTCGAGGGTATATATGGACTCCAAACGATCCCATGAACACGCTGGAATCAACAGAATTCCGATCGAAGCTACTGTTCACCATATTCATTTGAATCTTCATTCCTAGTTTCGCATGGAACCGTGTATATAACGAAAAATTCATCACCGCCAACTTGTAGTACTCTCCAAGAGCTTCGATTTGGCTGGTAGCTCGGGTCATGAAATGAAGCGACGAGCCATGATCGACAAAACCCATCATACACGTCTCTCTTCTTTCACTCGTCGTTCGCCGATGTTCTGAGGCTGCTACCGACCACCACAAGGTGGAGAGGTGGACGACACACCCCTCTGGCTGGTCGCGGTGACCGGCGATGGCCTGCAGGCCGCTGGCGTGACCAGCAGTTCAAAGAATGAATTTTTGGGTGTAGGGGGTCGAGTTGGAAGATTATGAATGTTTTGCCGATTTGGAAATTAAAGGAAACTTCAGGGTATGGATTGGTTAGCCTATCTATCGGATGTGTAATCTATGTTGGCGAGCATTAGTTATTAGCATAATTGATTTGCATGGAGATACTTGATTTTGATGTCATATTGGGCATGGATTGGTTATCCTATCATCATGCTATAGTAAATTATCATGAGAAATTAGTAGAGTTTGAAAGTCCAAATTGGTAGAGATTTTCTTTTAAGTGAGAGAGATGTTTTATTCCCTCGTGTGTAATCTGTAGGAAACGACTTTCCTTAGCGCAGCACAAGTTGGTTGTGGTGGGCATCAGCTCCAGTATGGATCTTTAAAATTTTATTTTCCTTCTCCATTTGTTGTAGTAGCCGAAATCAATCCTTTGGTGTCCAACATTTGGATCAACCACTAAATCTTCCGAACTATGACTCGAAACCAACAAACTGAAGTTTTCACTCACAAAGATCAAAACTCTAAATAATTTAGAAAATTAAGATGTCACAATGGTTTTTGGCTTTTGAAATTTCAAACACTCTCACAACACTTGTGAATATTTGAACTTTTTCTTTCTTTTCTTTCTCACAACACTTGTGTGAATGAATGCAAAAATGTTAACTGATGAGTTGTAAATATATCACTATTTCCCACTCATTTGACCTAATTTTTGGTATAGTTTCTTGGGTTTTATGAAATTTTTGATGTGTTTTGTGTTATTTTGTTGATAAATAAGGTTTCAGGACTCTTTGGAGGTGATTCGGGGCCAAAACAAAGAAAAACAGGCAAAAATGGCAAAACTGTCATTTGGCGCGTCACGACCACTAACGTGCGCCAGACCTCTGCGAACATGCACTGGGACATATGGACCAATCAGATAGATTCTGCTAAAATACACCGGATGCTAACGTGCACTGAATATGTTAACATGCGCCTACCGCGTGTCAACTTTACAACAAATCATGCTAACATGCGCCAGACACGTGTCACCATCACATGCTGCCGATAATCGCCATCACCACGTGTCATCCATGTGGCGTCCTAATTGGTACGTAATCACACGTGTATAACGCAAGTGCACGTATCGTTCAAGTAGTCTAAAAAGTATCGATCTCACAAGGACTTAATTCCTAAGCTATTAATTTATGAAGCCAAATTATTACAAGTATCTAATGGATTGGTTGTTTGTTTGGATGATGACTTTAAACTTAAAACAAGTAGATAAAATTGCACGAAAGTAGGTTTAGGAAAATTTAATATTAAAAAACTATCTAGGGTTGTGAATCTTTCCAATATATTTTAAAAAATGAAGTGGTTATTTCATGTTTGTGTAATATATTGGTTTACTAACCTGGAAAACGAACTATGCAAAAGCCTCTGTCGATGGTCAGTTGCATATACCCAGTGTAACACAATTAAACCATATGTCTATGTCAATCAAATAACCTGGATTCATTAAGATTAAGTTCCAATTGTGGCTACCCCCGCCCGACAGGTATATGTCTATCTTGTAAGGAATTCTATTAAAGGGTTATCTATCCTCAAGGAAGATCGTGGGCTATTAAGTCTAAGGCTGAAACCTAAAATTCCTTTGTCAAGTTTATTTTAAGTTTACCAGATCAATCTTATTAGTGGCCAGTTAACAAGACACATTAAGCTTAAGACTTAATAAGTAAACCTTTATATTACCCAAAATATAAAATAACCCCTTATAACCTTGTGATATTGGAATTCATCACAACCCCAGATAATGGACTTAGTTACGACACATATCGAATGCTAATAAAAGCTTCAATAAAATAAAAGACAAAAAGTAAAAGCTGGAAATTAAATAAAGTAAATGCTGGAAATTAAAAAATGTAAAAGTACAATAAAAGAAAATGTTGGGGGTTAGAGGATCCACTTTTAATATTTCAAAATTAGAAATCTCCCTTATTGTCAGTATTTACCGATTAATTATATTTAAACCAACTATATAGGCGGTAATATCATTTGTCCAAAGTCCAACCGACTATATAGGTAGTAACAAAATCATATAAACCAACCATATAAGTGGTAACAATGTTACACATAAACCGACCATATAGGCGGAAACTAAGTCCAATAATGTAAAACCAGCCATATAGGCGGTAAATAAGGTTGTCACATAAACCGACCATATAGGCGGAAACTAATTAATCCAAATTTTAATTAAAAAAAGGTGAAGGTGGAGTGATTTGATCTTTTTCTTTTTCCTTTGCTTCTTTTTCCTCCACTGTGGAACTGCATCTTTTGGAACTTTTTCTATGGATGCCTTGATTCCAACATCT
>SKCR01006746.1:0-13673 GCA_019454045.1 Zanthoxylum bungeanum | reverse complement strand
CTATGGTGAGAAATCAAGTGCTAGCACACTTACAAGTCTTGCGAAGGTGGTAGGGAGGTTCAACCATGAGGCGGGACTCATCCGATGGAGTTTGGAGCTTCGTTTTGAGACCCGAAACTGCCAAGACAGTGAGCATGGACTGCTGCAGTGGGCTTACAAAGGCAGTGCGTTTTTGGGCATGATTCATCTTCAAATCGACATAACCGATCATGTAAGTATTTCGCTATCTTCGTTGGTGTATTCACGCATTATTTCATGTCTTGATTTGATCTTGGGACCTTAGAAATTTCCAACAATACTGCCAGCATGCTCTTATCAATAATGGTCTGGCAAGTTTCTCCGGGTGCTGACACGTATGTTGAAGAGTCACGATATTCCAATCTTCTGTAGTCTTCTGTCGGTGGAGAGGTGACCGGCCAACTTATCTACTAAGTCTACCGATCGGCTTTTTGAGTCCATCCTCAACCATCTCGAGCCGAGCACATCAGCAGTTGGTGGTTATCGCACAAAACCTATGCTCCTGCTGACGTGTGCTCACTCTGAACCGAAGACCTTGCACTGAGACTTCCGCCATCCCGGGGACGCCTCCATACTTCGAGGTGCACCATCCCTCACAAATAGAAAATTCCATTCTTGCCATTCTGTCTCTTGTGCGCTTATTTCCCATCAACAAATTTAATTAATTTTCACCTGAAAAATCTTTGATAAGATCAAACTTTATATATATCGTGGCTGATCGGTTTGGTTGGGGTTCGACCCCAATCCGAACCGGTCGGAACCGTAAGGTTCCACCGGTTCTACGGTTCCAACCGGAACCGAAACAGTTTTGGTTGGAACCATAGGGTTCCAACAGGAACCTTAACGTCCCCCTCCCCAATGGCTCCCTGCCCTCAATATTAAAAAAAAACACTATTGTTGACGGCTGATTTTGGTATCAGGGAAAATGAGAATTTTACCCCAGGACAATCCTCCATCAATAGTGAATTTGTTTGGTTATGGGGTAAACCAAAAGCAAACTTTGGAAGGAGACGGGAAACTCACTAGTTAACATAGAGGTTTAACGTGGTTCAGCGGATATGATCCTGCTTATGTCCATGGGTATGAATAGACGTCTTTTATTAAGGACAAAGAGCTCGGTAAATCCGAGTGTGGTCGGTTGGTAGCGACCGAGCAGTTACAATTACATATACTTTTAGCAATACATAATCCTGTCTACTGTTCTTTTTTCTATTCTCTTTTTACGAAAGACCAAAAAACTCCCCCTATATGTCACTTACTCCCTAATTTATACTAATTTTGAGGCGGTTCCCTGCCTCTTCAAGTGGGAACCTTTACACTAATGAATCTCTCCCCTCAAGACCACTTGACTTAAAATATATTACTTTCATCATTGGGGATGTCCCATCACCTTATCCCTTAAGGGTACTGTCACATCACCTTATCCCTTAAGAGTAATTACGGTGGAAAATATCTCCATATCTTTCATGCTCTTGCTCATGAGATCGGCATACTTGGAAACCTTTACGAAGTCCTCCCCATGCTGCTCGGTTGCTCCCCCTGGTTTATGCTGATGAGGTCGGCTTTACCCATTTCACGACCAACCTCCCTCAGTCCTAATCAGACCATTACCTAAGAAACCCCCATAGGGTAACATTTTACTCTTTTGCCCTTCTTCTACTAAAGATATCGTAGGGCCTAAAAAATACCCCCAACATCTGTCCCCTAGTTCTTGGTACCAACGAGCTTACGAGTTGGTGCAGAGAATTATTATAACGCTGATGTGTCTTCACCTGGGTGATGCCCCTGAAGATTTCTACCGCTTCCACCACACCCCTATTGGATTTACACAACTTTACTTCCTTCTTTCCTGCTTTCTTTTCTACTTTTTAGAAATAGAAAAAGTTTCCCAAGTCGTCCATTTTCTTAGTTTTCGTAGAATGCAGATACTGCTTCCGACAAATCTTTCAAACCTGATCGGTAAAACTGATCTGGAAGGACGCAATCCGACCCCGTGCTGAGAAAGACACTCATCCTGAGGGAATGATACATCCCCAGTTGGAAAAGCCTACTCGGTGGGACGTAACCCGACCCCGAGCTGAGAAAGACACTCATCATGGGGGAATGATACATCCCCAGTTGGAAAAGCCTACTCGGTGGGACGTAACCCGACCCCGAGCTTAAAAACATAAGCAAGGGCCTCGGCGGAACGAATCCAGCCCCGAGCCTAGCAACATAAGCAAGGGCCTCGGCGAAACGAATCCAGCCCCGAGCCTAGCAACATAAGCAAGGGCCGCGGCGGAACGAATCCAGCCCCGAGCCTAGCAACATAAGCAAGGGCCTCGGTGGAACGAATCCAGCCCCGAGCCTAGCAACATAAGAAAGGGCCTCGGCGGAACGATTCCAGCCCCGAGCCTAGCAATCATTCGGGACTTACACTAAAGAGAAATAAATAAACCCTCGAAGCCCTCCACTGTCCCTAGCGCGGTCGTCCCCCTACTGGGCCAGCGAAAATCAAAGACAAAACCTTGGGAAATAAAATTAAAAACAGAAAGCTGGGGTGACATAGCACTTGTCCCAAAACAAAACACTTCATAAGTGAAAATAACAACGCGGATTCCTCAGTACAGCGTCCTGTCCGAGGCCTCTAAAACATAATCCTGAATCTTTCAATTCAGAGTCCCGATGAACCAGGATTTGGATCAATGAGCGTTTAAGGCTGTAAGGGCATTTCCTCTATACTCTGGGACTCCATGGAGCCCGAGTACTGTTCGAGGGCTCCTTCTTACAATACTGGAGTAGGCACATGCCCTGAGGATAGAATCTCTTCCCGTGCTGCACCTCTCGCAGATCCAAACGATGAATGAATCAAAGAGTGTCCGAAATATTAAGGGCATGTCCCTCCTTAAGTTCGGCATCACTGGAGTAAGCAATCGTCATGGGGACACAACCCCTCCCTGTGCTATGCTTCTCACGGATCCAAATGATCACGAAAGTAGGGATTAAAGAGTGTCCGAAACATTAAGGGCATGTCCCTTCTTAAGTTTGGCATCATTGGAGGAAGCAATCGTCTCGGGGACACAACCCCTCCCCGTGCTATGCTTCTCACGGATCCAAATGATCACGAAAGTAGGGATCAAAGAGTGTTTGAAACATTAAGGGCATGTCCCTCCTTAAGTTCGATATCACTGGAACAAGCAATCGTCACGGGGACACAACCCCTCCCCGCGCTATGCTTCTCACGGATGCAACCTTGCGGGGTTAACTCTACAGAGTCGTATCCTCCATAGGTTGCCCTTTCGAAACATCGCCATAGTTCCGGCTGGTCAATTTCTTCCACAGGGACGTCCTAGATGTTTGAAAACAACTTCTGCATTCGACATGGTCACGAGTTCAGTGCCATTCTCGTCCTCAGATAACTTTCTCTATCAGAACACGATTCCAGCGGGCTGAGCATTCTTTTATATTTAAACTTACTTAACAGATAAAAGCAGTTATAAGGCGAAAAGAATTTTTATTTATCTTCGCAAGACCATAACATTCTTTCCTATAACTTAACAGAGATCATTCCATGCTAAGCGTCTTACTGGAAATATTTTCTTAACATGTCAGCATTCCATGGTTTCTTTAGCCGAGTACCGTCCAGCTGTTCTAGACAATAGGCTCATGGTCTAATAATTTCCACCACTCTGTACGGTCCTTCCCATTTCGCACCCAGCGAACCTTCCTCCATTCTGCGGGTATTTAGAGTGTTACCCTTCTTAAGACCAGATCGCCCGAAAGAAAAGATCGAATCTGTACTTTCTTGTTGTAGAACCGAGCCATCCTTTGTTGACATATTGCAGTTCTTAAGGCTAACTTTTCCCGCTTTTCTTCAATTAAATCCAGGTGGCCTCTGATGAGATCCTCGTTATGCTCTTCCTCAAAATTTTGGACTCTGTGGGCTATCATTCCTATTTCTGCCGAGATGACGGCCTCGCACTCGTAGGATAGAGAGAAAGGAATGTCCCCAATAGAATCTTTATAAGTGGTCTGGTGCGCCCACAATACCTCAGGCAATTCTTCCACCCAAAACCCCTTGCAGGCTCCTAACCGAGCCTTAAGATTCGCCTTAATAATCTTATTAGCATCTTCAACCTGGCCATTAGACTTAGGGTGGGCGGGTGATGCAAATCTCAAGGCGATCTGGAGATCTTCACAAAGGTTTCTGAATCCTTTGCTATCGAACTGTTTTCCTTTGTCCGTGATAATTGCTCGTGGGATTCCGAACCTGCAGATGATATTCTTTTTGATAAACTCGGTCGCCTTCCTTTCTGTGATTACGGACAGTGGTTTAGCCTCTACCCATTTAGTGAAGTAATCTATGGCCACAATTGTATACTTGGCCTGCCCACGCCCCTTCGGCATTGGTCCGATGATATCTAACCCCCAATGAGCAAACGGCCAGGGGCCGTATATTGTAGTTAACTATTCTGCCGGGAGGTGGTGGATGTTGGCGTTTTTCTGACATCCGTCACATGTCCGGGCTACCCTTACTCTATCCTGACGCATGGTCGGCCAATAAAATCCTTGCCTCAAAGCTTTAAGCGCAATCGACTGCCCCCGGCATGGTTCCCACAAATCCTTGCATGAATTTCTCGAAGCACATAATCAGCCTCTCCTGCCTCCAGACACCTTAAGAGCAGCACTGTATAACCCCTCCTATAGAGTACCCCCTCAATTAGACTGAATCTGCTACATTTGTATCTTAGCTTCCTGGCTTCTCTCCTGTCTTCTGGTACTTCCCTCGTCTCCAAATATCTCTTGATGGGCTGCATCCAACATGACTTGTCTTGTATGCCGAGCTCCATCACCTCAGGCTCTTCTACACTTTTCGTTTGGAGGCAAATGAGGGGAATCTCCTGGGGCTTTTCTGACCTGATTGATGAAGTGAGGCGAGATAGTGAATCCGCCTGATAGTTATCCTCTCTACTGATCTGCCAAAATTCCACGCTCCCTATTTTCTCAGCCAAACTTCTTACGGCCGCCAGATAGGCCATTATATTTGGTTCCTTGGCCTAAAACCCCCATTTCAATTGCTGAATGGCCAACTGGGAGTCATTTCTTACCAATACGTCCCGAACTTCTATTGCGATGCACAACCGTAACCCAGCCAAGATCGCCTCATATTCTGCCTCGTTGTTGGTCGCTTCAAAAACTTATTGACCAATCTCTGGAACGTAGCCCCAGTATTTTCCAACCCGAAGGGCATTACCTTATAGCAATATAGCCCTTGATCGGTGACAAAAGTCATTTTCTCCTCGTCGCCGGGACATATCTGAACCTGATTGTATCCGGAGAATCCATCCATAAAGCTAAGCAAACCGTGACAAGCTGTGGCATCCACCAATTGATCCACATTCGGCAATGGAAAACTATCTTTCGGGCAAGCCCTGTTGAGATCGGTGAAATCCACACACATCCTCCATTTCCTGGTAGGCTTTCTGACAAGAACTACGTTAGATACCCAATTAGGATATTTTACCTCTCTGATAAACCCAGCTTTAAGCAGCTTTTCTACTTCGGCGGCTATAGCCTCACATCGTTTCTGGTTGAAAATTCTCCTTTTTGCTTGATCGGCTTGTGAGCGGGGTCCACCGCCAGGTGGTGATTAATAAACCTTGGGTCTATGCCGGGCATGTCACTGTGCCCCCATACGAACAAATCCGGGTATCGCTTTAAGAACTTTAACAAGTCCCGTCTTAGCATTTCATCCAGGTCTGCTCTTATCGTCACATTTTTGTCTATTCCAAAGACCTCCACCGACTCTAATTCTTCCACTGTCCTTAGCCGTGGGACTTTCTTTGGCCGTCGACCTGGCGTTTTACTCGTTCCCTCCGGATCATCATCTCCCTTTCTCTTTTGACTTGCGCCTTCAACACAGAGGGTTTCCCTTGACAGGGTGGCGAAGAAGCTTCGAGCCGCCTTCTGGCTTCCACACACGACCCCAATCTCGTCCGAGTTGGAAACTTCAGTTTCAAGTAGTAACAGGACATTGCAGCTTTAATCTTCATCATAAAAGGCCGACCCACAATAACCTGGTAGCTAGTCATGCAATCCACCATTGTAAAATCCGTCATTATTGTTCGAGTGTAGGGGGGTTCCGACTGTCATTTCCAACTGTATTCTTCCCAACAGGAACACAGTCGATCCTCCAAAGCCATACATGGGAGTCCCATCATCAACTATGGTGGCGTACTCCACCTCAAGGTTATCCAAGGCCTCCTTAGAAATCACATCCACTGCGCTCCCGGGATCTACCAAGATCCTGTCCACCCCGGAACCCCCAATCACCGCTTTAATGACAAGGGCATCATCATGGGAAAATCTACTCCTCGATCATCTTCATCTGTGAACATCACTAGTACCGGCCGACCACCCTGAACTCCTGACGCAGGATCCATCGCCAAAACTTCCGGTTTCCGGACACAATTATAATTTTTCCTCGCCTTGTTAGAATTCCCAGCTAGTGTTCTTCCTCCGGCAATAGTGTTTACCCGTCCATCATTCATTCTATGCCTAACCGTCATTACCTCATGATCAATGTATTTGTTCAAATATCCATTTTGCGCCAAGTCTTCCATTTGCTCCCTAGGTCCTTGCACTTGTCCGTTGCATGCCCCCTTTGATTATGATGTACGCAGTAAGTCGCACCATTCATCCGATCTGGCAAATATCTTCGGAGGTCAGGTTCGACCAAAAGCCCTATGCCCTGGATATCTGCCATAATCTGCCTTAACGGTTTATTTAAGGGAACATAAGATTGCTCTTTGGTGACTTGGTTCACGTGGCCCCGGACCTTCCCTTCTTGATTATTCAGCGGTATTGGCTTAAACTCTTTTGTCTTAGAGGTGGTTTTCTACTTTCCTTATCTTGCCGCCGAGAAACTTCCGCTCTCATTAGCCTTTCTTTCTTCGTCACGCCCCTTCTGTGTGCTTTCTCCTCTTCTTCCAGTAAGGTGAACCTTCGTGCTATCTCTAAGGTGGTGGCGTAATCTAGTGTGTCTTGGACCCTTAGGTGGGTCCAAAGTCTGCCAACCTTCAGAGCTCCTTTCATGCTTTCCAGAGCCTCCGGGGACTAATATCCTCCGACCTCGAGCACTAAATTGTGATTTCGCTTGATAAAGCATCTAGGGGCTCTTCGTCCCCTTGCTTCACAAGTCGTAACTCCCCCAGCGACTTCTTGGGGACACATGCCCCCTGAAAGTGTCGGATGAACGACTTTTTAAGTTGCGAAAAACTGCTGATGCTTTTGGGGGTCAAACTTCGGAACCATAAAACTGTTGGGCCACTCAGAGTTAGGGGGAACACTTTGCAAATAGAATCCCCCACCATCCCTTGGACTTCCATCAATAAAACAAAACTTTCCACATGAGATTTTAGATCAGTATGACCCTTATATGATGCCATGGTTGGCATAGTGAATCGTCTAGGAAATTTTACTGACCTTATCTCATATGCGAAAGGAGATTCAGCCTCATCGTCACGTGCATCTCCCATATCTGCCTTGAAATTTTCTTCCCACTTTGCCATTTTCTTCCGTAGCCAAGATTTCATGTTGTCTTCAATATCCTCCTGTGGTCCTCCGTGGCCCTCTTAATATCTATCGTCTCGGGTATGATGTATCCCGCGACTAAGTGTTTTCCGTTCGACCCTGGTGCGCCTTTTATCTTTCCTTCTCACGTTGCGTAAACTGCCGTGGGAGGAGCTTGGCGACCGTCTCTCCTCATCTTCTTCCCACATCCCCTCCCCTGGCAGATCCTCCCTATCACCAAGGACCTCACTCTCGGAACATTCTTTCTTCTGGGTTCTTCATCTTCGCTTATATTCGTAGGTCTTTTTCCCTCTGCTATATCGTCTCTCCTCCGGCTAGTTCCAGCTTCGAGTCTTTCATTATTTGTCCTCTCCATCCTTTCCAATTTGTCCATCATGGATTTCAGAAGAGTTGATTTTCTTCTCTGTTTTTCCTCATGCTCTCCTCCATTTTTTCCATCCACTCGGCCGTCGAACCTTCTGATGACCGGTGAGCTCCGTCTTCTGCCATCGCCTTGTTACGCGAGTTGTTTTTGTTCTCGATCCCCACAGATGATGCCAACTGTTGATGGCTGATTTTGGTCTCAGGGTAAAATGGGAATTTTACCTCATGACAATCCTCCCTTAATAGTGAATTTTTTTGGTTATGGGGGAAACCAAAAGCAAACTTTGGAAGGAGACTGGAAACTCACTAGTTAACACAGAGGTTTAACGTGGTTCGGCGGATATGATCCTACCTACGTCCACAGGTATGAAATAGGCGTATTTTATTAAGGACAAAGAGCTCGGCAAATTCGAGTGTGGTCGGTTGGTAGGGACCGAACAGTTACAATTACATATACTTTTAGCAATACATAATCCTGTCTACTGTTCTTTTTTCTATTCTCTTTTTGAGAAAGACCAAAAAACTCCCCCTTTATGTCACTTATTCTTTTTTTGTGAAATTCAAGGTGCCATTTGTGGCAAATTTCTCAATGTGTTATTTTCTTCTCCATTTTTTTCTCCTCTCTCCCATTCGGCTAAGGTGCCATTTTCTTCTCCATTTTATTTCTTGAATTTCTTCTGTTGGAAAATTATGACCCATAACATCACTATTTGTACAGATCACGGTGTTGTTGTACAAATTAACTATGTGACAAAGGATATTACAATCTTATCTTTTGTGATTAGATCACCTAGATATATAAATGATGAGAGGTCCCTATGATTTGTTACTGGACAGAGAATGATATGAGACAGTATAAGTCCACGAAGGATAAATCATTAAATATCCCTAGTCAGAGTATTATCGAGATTGGACATCGATAAATACGTAAAAGACTAGTATTGCACTTATGCGCGTTTGTGAGGGCACAACGGCATAGTTCTCATATATTTGGGTATAGGATACTCATGCAAGTGTAATAGGAGGTTATGTTTTACCGATGGTACGGGAAACAGTTTCGCTCTGGATAGACCCCCCGCGGAATCCCATTGGTAGTATAACTATGTGTCTATGGGAGTCTGCAATCAGGGTAGGTGTATTTAGTCTTAACCTGAGACTTGCACCGCTAATACATACGATAATCAATATACTTTAGTTGAGGTCGTCCAGGGCTTTAACCGGTTCTGTGTACGCCGATACTGGGTATATTAGGAATCGTAGTGTGTTGGGTGTGATGTCAAGACGGAAGTATCACTCCAGTCATAGTGGAGATGATGGTCACGTAGGATACGAAACTCGTTCTCTTAAATGCTCGAGCTATCAGGATATTATGACTGGGTCATGTATATCTGATTATAGAGACTAGTTACCAGACATCTGATATGTGCTTCGTACGTGGCAGACACAATTCCAGCCCCAAGCCTTGCACGTGAACATCCGATACTGGACAGAAATACGCAATACTTCGGTATACAACGCTTGATATAGATCACATATTCCTATAAGGATATTTCCGGAGAATTGGGTAGGCATCGTGCTTTGCTAGAAGCCAACCTTGTCTTGTAAATCGGTATAAACGTAGTACGAGGTACTTATGTATTCGGATAGTCCGATAACCGTATTTACTGCCAACATATCCAGGGATCTCATGGGTCGCTTCCCAAAGATTCACCGATGATGTATGACTCGCACTTTTATTAACCTGGGATTAATTCGATGAGAGAGAAAATTAATCTGGGATTAATTACGGAGATATTTTATCTGGGATAAAATATCGTTTAAAGAGAAAGAACGATTAATTTAGAATTAATCGGTTAAATTAATATATTCGATATATTAATCGAAATTAGATTTCAACGTGGAATTGAAATTGGATTTTAATTCGGGCGAACGAATTAATTTAGAATTAATTCGTTAGCGACGTGAATAGTGAATTCGCTAGGCTTAATCATTTAATTACGATGCGACGGAAAATTCGTTAATTTGGAATTAGCGAACTCGAGCCCGAGAGTGACTGCGAGCGCATTCGCATTTCGAATTCGAGCGCGACACGCAAGTCACATCAAGCGTCAAATCACTAGTCGCATCAATCGTCAAATCACTTGTCACTTTGAGTGATGTGATATGACATGTTGTCTATTTAATAAAGTGAAGTGACTTGATGTGAATAGTGATAGATGATTGAAAAACACCTTTTGCTTTTTGACTTTTGCTTTTGGTAAATGATAAAGCTTTTGTATTTGATTTTATTTTTTGAAAATAAAATAAATATATAAGTAAAGCTTTTTATTCTCTCTCTCTTCTAACAACCATTTACGTTTTCTCTCTCCACCATCATTCACGTTTTTTAGGGTTTTTATACATACAAAATTCCTCTCTCTCACACGGTCTAGGACCGATTCTCCTTCATTTTTTTTTCTGGTTTTGACACACAAAATAGAGAAGCAATGAAGGAGTTTAGTGCTAGCACACCTTGAGTCTTCCTAAGGTGATAGGGTTCCGATTTTGTGAGCTTGAAATCTCAAAGCTTGGAGCTTTAATGAAGGTCTTCAATGGCCGAAAATTAGAGGATTTTTACAGCCCAAAACCGTGCAGTCCAGCAACTCAAAGAGGCCAAAACCGAGCATCTACATGGAGGAAAATGGGTTTTGTTCTTCCTAGTATCAAACCATTCAATGTGAGTATGTATTCCGCCTTATTCCTTTGATGTATTCATACGTTTTCTTGCTTGATTTCATGATTCTTGGGACCTAATTAGAAACCAACAATGGTATCTATGAGCTTAGTTCAAGCATGAAAAAGTTAGGGTTCAAATTGGGTAAACTCAATTTGAGCATCAAATGGTGAAATTGTTTGATATAGTATGCTTGAATGAGGTTGAATTGATGTTGTGCATGATCAATTTCAAGAAATTTGGTTGGATCTATTTTTCCCCAAATTTTGGGCATGGCAAATTGGGTAAAATCAATTGAAGCATGATTTGGTTGAATTGATTGATTAAGTATGCTTGTATGTTGATTAATTGAAGTTGTGTATGTTCAATTTCAAGAAATTTGGTTGGATCCATTTTTCCCCAAATTTGTGGGCATGGCCGAATTTAGAACCCTAAATTAGTCTTGGTAATTTTGTTTGTTTGATCATTGGATGACTTAAAACAAGTGGGTAATGTTAATTTGAAGTTCAATTGGATTGAATTTTGATTTGGAACAATTTTTTCCTTTTAAAGTGGCTTGGCTGAATTCTTTGAATTTTTGAAATTTATTGTGTTTTCGATTTTAATTCATTGGATGAGTTGAATTGATTTGGGAATTAATGATTGTGGATTCAATTGGATTGAAACCGAATCGGATTAGAAAAACCCTAATTGCCGAGACTTTAAGCATGTAAATTGGGTTTGATTTTGATAAATTGTGTTGGACACTATTTGATGTAGAAATGCATGATTAAGTATGTTAATTGATGTTTTGAAATATTAATTGGGTGGTTAATTATGTTTAACACTTAGGTTAATTAATTATGGAATTTGGAATTTTATAAGTTAATTAATTATGCTTGAAATTGGATTTGGGCCTTAAATGTTGTAATTGGGCTTTGGGCTTGGTTGTACCAAGTTAGGTTTAGGCCAATTGGTTGGATCCAATTGGGCCCAAAACCGTATCTATAAAGTCCAATTATGACTTAATGAACCTTAATTATTTAATTGGGCCTAATGGGCCAAAATTAATTTAAAGGCTTATGGGGTAACTCCGGATTGGACTTTGGTTATCGGTTTGACCCGAGTTGACCAAAAGTCCAGGCCTTAAGAAATTAATTAAAAGCCCATTGGACTTTAATTAAATAAACATTGGACGTTAATCGGGCTTTGTGACCCATTACGATTGAATTTGGAATTTAAGTCGTAAAGGTTCGTTAATAAAGTGTAATATTCAATTTGGAATTGAATAGTGAATTAATATTAAATACATGTTAAATTGGATTTAATGTTGTAGTTTAATTTAATTCAAGAATTCGTACTTTGAGTACTTATTCGCAAAACGAGTTTGACTCGAGCAAAAATCAAATCGTTGTTTGAACATTGGATGATCACTAATTATCAGA
Source organism: Zanthoxylum bungeanum (assembly GCA_019454045.1). Taxonomy (NCBI): domain Eukaryota; kingdom Viridiplantae; phylum Streptophyta; class Magnoliopsida; order Sapindales; family Rutaceae; genus Zanthoxylum; species Zanthoxylum bungeanum. Next base: position 1,583 of record SKCR01006746.1, on the reverse strand, counting down.
TTAATTAATTGGATTAGATTGATTGATAACATGTTTGTATGAATACATGGTTGCGATGCATGAATAATGTATATTGGATGGATATTAGTCGGGTGGGGCAATTTTGGAAATTGTTGTAATAAATTTGATTTATTAAATTGGACCTGCGTGTCCAGCCTTATCACCTCTATACTCTTTGTACTCTCTTCTCACCTATTCCCCTCAATGTGAATGAGGTTTCTTTAGAAGTGTAGTGTAACGGGTAGAAGTAAATACATGTGCTCGCTTTGGAGAGAGAAAATGAGAGATTTGATCTAGGATCAATGTAAATTATCCATCCGCATATCATTATTATTTTATTTCATATGAGCTTTATTATGTGTTTAGAATACATGTTTAAGAGTGTATGATGATGAGACCTTAACAAAGATAATAAATTGGTAGCCAATTGCACGCGAAAAACCCTCACTTAATATCAAGTGTTTTTCCTTCCATTGAGTGATTCTTACTCAAGATCCGAGATTGGCATTGGGTTGTTGGCCAAAGTCAAGCCCTTTGTCCGTCGAAGATGTGCTTGAATCACGAAGGCTTTATTCCATATCGGTATCTTGTCCAAGTTGTGGTTTGTTGGCCAAAGTCAAGACCACTTCTTGTCACTCGACATTGATTACGAAGCTTTCCATGGTCAATGGGTCGCGCTTGACTGGGATCACTAGGTTTGTTGTGCCAAAGCCAAGACTTAGTTGATTCAGAGGAAAAGGTTAGGTAATACATTGGATGTATTGGCATATATGAGATATATGTTTAGGATTTGGAAATCCGCCTACTGGATCTAGGAATTGGATGGGATCTAATTGATCTTAGAGATCTACCTAGTTAATTATCATACAATTTGTTGGCCAAAGTCAAGATTGTGTGATATTTAATGGGATCCTAGCCCACTAGGAAACACGGTTTCCCGATTACTCGACAGAGGGTTAGAGGCTCGCCGAAAAATAGTGGGAGGCAAGAATTGAATTTGCAATATTCGTTCAATTACTCGCCATACGCGCTCATTCAAATTGTTTCGTTGTTAGATTAAATGTTAGTTGGACTAATATTTAAATTGTTGTTTTAATTAACAGTTGGAATGTATTATAGTTGATTATATATACTTGGATTATATTAATCAATATATTTGAATTAATTAATTTCAGTTTACAGTTGATTTTATAATTGGATTATAGTAATCAATGTAATTGAGGTTAATTAATTTAGATTATATTTGATTATATAGTTGGACTATTATAATCATTATAATAAATAGTACCACAAATCGTTGATTAAATAGTTGGACTATTAGAATCAAGATAAGATTGAAAGGTTGACATTTAAAACATAATCCTGGGGAAAATGTGTTTAAATGGTTTAATTTTCAAATTGGGAATTATTTCAAGATGGTCCTGGAAAAATAAGAAGTTACTTTATTTGATAAAATAACATATTAGGCCTAAGCCATGGAGTTAAGCAAATAATTGGAACATGGTATTTGGAATATTCATGTAATGATAATTATAGTGTTTAATCCATTATACTTGTCATATAGACTCCTTAATCTCTGAATC
>SKCR01006745.1:0-13621 GCA_019454045.1 Zanthoxylum bungeanum | reverse complement strand
TAGAGTCAGAAAACAACCTAGGGTATGGGTTTCTGATCTAACCTCATTAAGATGTCAATCTTATGAAGGTATATCCACCGACTACGTTTAGAGGAAGTGATACGAGATATCAACTCCCTATTATGGCAAAGTGCCATAAGTCCGAAATGGATTCCATGTTTAACAACTATTTTGGATACTATTTGTTGTACCACAAAGCATTGTGCCTATTGGTACATTATACGTCTTCAAGGAAGACATACATGGATGGCAACATACCAACGTACGAAGCTAGGCTTTTGACGGAAAGGTATCGTTATCAACATTGTGTTAATAACGGTTCAACCTTTTACCTGTTGCCATGGTAAATCCATTTTGAAGATGCTTGTTGATAACTGTATATTTCATTTATGAAATATGTCAGTCACAAATCAAAATCGCTTTCCTGAAAAGGAAACCTTTTGGAGAATGTTTATAACATTCTGACGATTTTGTATAACCGACAAACAAGGTTTGCGGATTATTCAATCCATGTTTGGATTGAAGCAAGCATAGGGTTCTTGGAACTGACATTTTGAAATAATCATAATGGTTTATGATTTAACTCAAAATGAAATAATTCTTGTGTATATGGAGGTTAGTGGGAGGGCGCACTGACAGTGAAAATTCCCATAAAGCTATTGTTGAAAGCTTGGCTTTCATAAGAAATTCTCCGTTGAATTCTGGGGAGTAACAACCTTTATTCAAGAATAAAGATCTACTGGGCTAGATTTGGAGTTGGTAACACTCTCTGAGAATTGTACATTTAAAATGTACTTGATATTGGTGTCTCATACGCTTTGAGCATATGGAGTCACAATCAGGTCAATCCAAGTGATAGTCACTGGATTGAATTTAAGGACATCTGTTAGTATCTTAGATAACTAAAGATGTTGTCTTAAACTATGGAGATGGAGAACTTGAAGTGACTGGATCACTGCTGCAAGTTTCCAAACCGGTAAATATGCGGTACTATAAAGTTTGAACACTGGGACAGTGAGCTGGAAATCTTCCGAGCAAGATAACTGTTGCCGAATTAACAACAAATGCGGATTATTGCTGCAGCTGAGGCAGTAATAGAAGCCATTTGATCGATAATAAATCTAATTAGATTAGATATAGTTCTGTTAGCAGCTGAGCTAGGCGTCAGCACAGGCTAAAGAATTAAAGGTCTCATCGACGATCCATATATATACTTCTATATCATCTGATTCGTTCGGATCATACATCGTGGCGATGTGATGATCGTGTAAAAATCGCATCAGACGATAATTAAGCAAATCCGCTGACGAAAACCTTTCCTCAGCAATTTGAGCGAACCGTACATAGTTCAGGTGTGGGACACTTGAGTGACTGGCTATGTGCCAAGTGGGAGATTGTTGGACAAAATGACCCATAGCGTCACTATTTGCACAGATCATTGTGTTTTGTAGCAAATTAACTATGTGACAAGGAAATTGCACTCCATCATTTGTGATTAGATCACCATAGATATAAATGAAGAGAGGTCCCTATGATTAGTTCCTGGATTGAGATGATGATGAGACAGTATCAGTCCACGAAGGATTAATCATTAAATATCCCTAGCCGTAGTATTATCGAGACTGACATCGATAATGCGGAATAGGCTAGTATTGCACTTGTGCGCGTTTGTGAGGGCACAACGGCATAGTTCTCATATATATAAGTATTGGATACTTATGCAAGTGCGATAGGAGGTCGTGTTTCACTGATGGTACGGGAAACAGCTTCGCTCTGGATACCCCCTCGGAATCCCATTGGTATTATGACTATGTGTCTATGGGAGGCCGAAATCAAGGTAGGTGTGTATGGTCTTAACCTGAGACTTACATCGCTAATACTTACGATAATCGATAAACTTTGGTCTTGGTGGTAGGGGGCTTTAACCGGTTCTGTGTACACCACTTCTGGGTTTATCAGAGAGTCGTAGAGTATTGGGTGTGATGTCAAGATGGAAGTGTCACTTCAGTCATATTGGAGTTGATGTCACGCAGGATACGGTACTAGTGCTCTTGAGTGTTGCGCAACCAATCGGGATATGGTGACCAGGTCATGTATATCCGATTATAGAGACTATGTTACCAGACATCCGATATGTGTTCGGACGGGGCAGACACTTATCCAGCCCCAGCCCTAGCACGTGATTATCCGATACTGGGCCGATATACACAATACTACGGTATACTACTACGCTTGATACAGATCTATATATTCCTGTAAGAATATTTCTGGAGAATTGGGTAGGCATGGCGCTTTGCTAGAAGCCAACCTTGTCTTGTAAATCGATATAAACGTAGTACGAGGTACTTACGTGTTCGGACAGTCCGACGATCGTATTTACTGCCAACATATCCGGAGATCTCATGGGTCGCTTCCTGAAGATTCACCGATGATGATAACTCGCACTTTAATTAATCTAGGATTAATTAGAAGAGAGAGAGATAGAATTAATCTGGGATTAATTCGATGAGAGAGAAAATTAATCTGGGATTAATTGCGGAGATATTTTATCTGGGATAAAATATTATTTAAGAGAGAGAACGATTAATTTGGAATTAATCGATAAAATAATATATTCGATATATTATTAGAAATTGGATTTCGACGCGGAATTAAAATTAGATTTTAATTCGGGCGAACGAATTAATTTAGAATTAATTCGTTAGCGACGTGAATAGTGATTTCGCTAGGCGTAATCATTTAATTACGACGCGACGGAAAATTCGTTAATTTGGAATTAGCGAACCCGAGCCCGAGAGTGATTGCGAGCGCATTCGCATTTCGAATTCGAGTGCGGCACGCAAGTCACATCAAGCGTCAAATCACTAGTCGCATCAATTGTCAAATCACTTGTCACTTTGAGTGATGTGACATGACATGTTCTCACTTTAATAAAGTGAAGAGATGTGATGTGAATAGTGATGTGCAATGATTGAAAGCTTTTAAAAGGCTTGAGATGGATATAACATTATTTTATTCCTTGCCTTTTTGACTTTTGAATTAAAGTTGAGTATATGTCTTATTTTATTTACTTGGTAAATATAATAAAATGAAATATACAAAAGCATTTCTTCTCTCTCTCTAACATTGTACAGTACACGTTTTTGCTTTGGAGCAAAAACGTAACTCTTCCTCTCCCTCTCTTTTTCTTCTTCATCTCCTCCTCGCACGGTGCGATTTCTTCTCTCATTTTTCTCTGGTTTCACCGAAACTTTGAGAACCAAAATGGAAGATGAACAAGTGCTAGCACACCTTGAGTGGTACATAGGTGATAGGGAAACGAAATCTTTGAGCATGGAAGCTTGAAGCTTGGAGCTTCAATGGAGTCTTGCATGGCCGATTCTTGGAGGTTCAAAGAGGATCAAAATCGCACAGCCCACTGTCAAGGAAAGCTACTGCCGAGCTCTATGGAGGGAGCCAAAAACGCATCTTGTTCTTCATCCATCAAAACCCATCAATGTGAGTATGAATTCCGCCTTACTCCTTTGAGTATTCAACTCGTTTTTATGCATGTTTGTGATCCTTGGGACTTGATTGAACTCTAACACAATGTGGGTCAAACCCAATTACCAAGCCCAATAAGGAATCACCCTCATTTGCCATAAAATCAATATCAAGCCCATAAGGCCCAATTAAACATAAAAGCCCATTTATTACATTTGGACTTAATGGAGTTATTTAGGCCCAATTTTGGATCCAATCCAATTTGCCCAAATCTACTTGGTCCAACCAAGCCCATTATGCCCAAATATAATAGTTTTAGGCCCAATTTAAAATTAAGCCCAATTAATCAAATTTTAAAATTCCAAATTTTGTAACTTAATTAATTAAGTGTAATATCATGATTAATCCTTTAAATCAATATTTCCAAAATATCAAATTAATCCATTAATCATATTTTTATCTTAAATACATGTCCAACATTATTTAATCAAAAAATCAGTCCCTAATCTTCCATTAAGCATTCGGCCATGGTGATAAAATGGTTCCGATTTCGTTTTTCAATCCGATCAAATTACAAATCGTCATTCCATATTGTTTCAAGTCATCCAATGATCTTAAAATCAAAAAATCATCAAGTCCATTGCTTACATGTGATTCGGCCAAGCCATTTTTGGGTTGAAAAATTAATCCAATTTATTTTCCATGAAATTGATGATGTATAACATTAAGTAAAATACATCTAAGCATATTTAATCAAACAATTTCATCAAATCATGCTTCATCCAATTTTCCCCAAATTTCACCCTAATATATTTTCATGCTCTTTAGGCTCAATGATACCATTGTTGGAAATTCTAATCCATGTCCCAAGATCAAAAGAGCAAACAAATATATATAAATGAATGAACAATATTGAAGTATGGCAGAATCATACTCACAAAGATTGGAATGCGGATGCGTTGATGAAATGAAAACTTCTCCTTTGTGCAGTGAGGTTTCGGCCAAGGTGAGTGAGGAAGCTCCAAGCTTTCTTTGATCCTTCCAAGCTCAAGAATTAGTTTCCCATAACACCTTTGTATGATCCCTTGAAGGTGCTAGCCTTGTATGTGATTTATAGTTCCAAACAAAAACACTTTCTTCAAGTTTTTGCAACAAAAACGGAAAATGGAGAGCTGTGAAACCTTCACAGTTTCGGTCACTTGAGAGGAGAGGGAAGATGAAGTGGTTTGTAATGATTTACCAAAAACCTTTTTATATTTATTTCAAAGATAAAATATAATAAATCAAATACCAAAATTGGTATATGATAAGGTCAAAGGTCTATCACTTCAACTTGGAGTGTAATTCACTCAAACTTGGAGTGTAATTCACTCAAACTTGGAGTGTAATTCACTCTTCCACCAAAACCCATCATCATAAATTAAAACAATGACAATTGATGTGATGGTTGATGTGACATGTGGACCCCACTCGATTCTAAATGCGAGTGGGCCCGCAAACACTCCCGGGCTCGGGTTCGATAATTCCAAATTAGCGAACTTCCATCGCGACGTTAATTAAATCAAATTTAATTATATAATTGTGTCTAGCAAAATTATTATTCACGTCGCTAACGAATTAATTCCAAATTAAATCGTTTGCCCGAATTAAAATCTAATTTTAATTCTTCGTCGAAATCGAATTTCGTTTAATATATCGAATATATTATTTTAATGATTAATTCCAAATTAATCTCTCTCTCTCTTCAAATAGTATTTTATCCAAGATAAAGTCTCTCCGCAATTAATCCCAAATTAATTAAGTTCGAATCATACGTCATCGATGAATCTTCGGGAAGCGACCCAAGAGATCTCTGGATATGTTGGCAGTAAATACGGTCGTCGGACTATCCGAACACGTACGTACCAAGTACTACGTTTTTACCGATTTACAAGACAAGGTTAGCCTCTAGCAAAACGCCATGCCTACCCAATTCTCCAGAAATATTCTTACTGTAATATAAGATCTATAACAGGCGTAGTATACCGCAGTATAGTGTATATATATATATATCGATCCAGTATCGGATGATCACATGTAAGGCCTGGGGCTGGAGATGTGTCTGCCCCGTACGAAACATATATCGGACATCAAGCAACTAGTCTCTTTGAATCAGATAATCATGACCTTGTCATATTATCCCGATGGTTGCAACCATTATAGAGTACTAGTTCTGTATCCTGCGCGATCATCATCTCCATATGTCTGAAGTGATACTTCCCTCTTGACATCACACCCAATACACTACAATTCTCGATAAACCTATAAGAGGTGTACACAGAACCTGTTAAAGCCCTGGACGACCAAAACTAAAGTCTACCGATTGTCGCAAGTATTAGCGATGCAAGTCTCAGGTTAAGACCATATGCACCTACCCTGAAGCGGACTCCCATAGACACGCAGACATACTACCAATGGGATTCTGCGGGGTCTATCCAGAGCGAAGCTGTTTTCCGTACCATCGGTAAAACACAACCTCCTACCGCACTTGCATAAGTATCCTATACTTAAATATATGAGAACTATGCCGTTGTGCCCTCACAACACGCACAAGTGCAGTACTAGTCTATTCCGCATTATCGATGTCCAATCTCGATAATACTACGACTAGGGATATTTAATGATTAAACCTTTATGGATTGATACTGTCTCATATCATCTCAATCCGGAACTAATCATAGGGACTTTTACCATTTACATATCAAAGTAAATAAATTAAAAAATGGTAAAAGGCAATTTCATTACTACATAGTTAATTTTGTACAATAATACAATATCATTTACAAAATAGTGACGCTATAGGTCATAACTGTCTAACATCCTTGTCTCACAAGGAAGGGATTTGATTTAGTGTTGAGCAAGGAAAGTAAAAGATTTGATGGAGACAAGATTGGTTTAGATTAGGAAGTCAATATCTTTAAATTGGTTATGAGTGATTTAATTAGCATGACATCTTTTTAATTTAGTATATGATTTTGTTTAGTTAGGAAGTTAATATATTTCATTTATCTAAATTAGGCATGATTATATATTATGTTTTATTTAATTGGTAAATGGTTTAATTATTTTATTTAATTCAATTACATTATCTAATTAATATTTAATTTTATTTGGGTGTAATTTAGGGTGATGGGCGTGTGGGCCTAGTCATGGTGGGCGTGTGGGCTAGATGTGGTGTGGGCTTGGTTTGGCTTGGTCAGTGGGTTAGGCGTGGTTGGGCTAGATTAAAAGGGTTTTGGTTTTTTTCTGGGCCAAATGTGATCTAAACGGAGGTCCAACAAGTGAGGTTGACGTTAAATAAGTGAATAAGGATCTAACGAAATACCGATTCCCTTCCGACGACCGTTTCCCACAATATCCTTAACTAAAAAGGTAGTGCCTCAAACTGAGACTCATCTTCGGGTTTCACATGTAAAAATGTAATGCCTACAGTCGCCCCCACTTTGATGGGACTTGTGCAGTGTGTGACTTTGAACAATCATATCAAAGTTATGCAATGCATTTTCACTTACCTGGCTCGTCTGCTGCCTCGAGCTGAGTTGGTGCTGCAGTGGACCTCGATCCTGGGACGCATCCCAATAACTGCAACTTACAACGGGGGCACCTCGACCCTGGGATGCATCCCGATACCGCTGGAAATGAGGGCCTCGCCCTAGAACAAATGATGTAGTGGGCCCTCGACCCTGGGACGCATCCCAGAACTATAACCGATGATGCAGTGGACCCTCGACCCCGGGACGCATCCCGGAACTGCAACTGTCAACAGGGGTACCTCGACCCTGGGACGCATCCCAAAACTGCTGACGATGTGGGCCTCGCCCTCAAGTTGATATGGGCCTCGCCCCCAAGCTGATATGGGCCTCGCCCCCAAGCTGACATGGGCCTCGCCCTCAAGCTGATATGGGCCTCACCCCCTGGGACTTATCCCCAAAAAACTGTTGATGTGGGCCTCGCCCTCTGGGACACATCCCCAAAACTGAAACTACGCTGACGCTGTTTGGCTCATTTCTGCCGCTTTCTCATTTCTTCGAACCTGCGAACACAAAACAAAAACAAACACGAAGAGAATCCAATGTTACGTGCATGCATGAATGATTCTCTTATCCCGTTGGGTTAGGTCTTCTGCCAATTTCCGAGGTGACCGCTCGGTCTTCTCTCCCTCAGGCAAAGTACTGTTTCAATCTGTCTATGTTGATCGGCTCGGTGAACTCGTTTCCTTCCAAGTCTGATAGCTTCACTGCTCCATTTCCCATTACCTTCTGCACTATGTAAGGTCCTTCCCAGTTAGGTCTGAACTTTCCTCTTGGATCTGTCGTCGACGGTCTTGATTGCTTAAGTACCAAATCACCATTTCTGATCTTGGTGGGGCGTACTTTCTTGTTGAATGCTCGGGCTAGTCTCTTCTGATACAACTGCATGTGATACAAAGACATCGTTCTTTTCTCATCCAATATTGCTAACTGATCAAACCTCTGTGCGGCCCACTCATGTTCCGGTAATTCTGTCTCTGCTAATACCCTCATAGACTGTATTTCCACTTCTACTGACAATACTGCTTCCATTCCATAGACCAAAGAGTAAGGTGTGGCCCATATTGCTATTCTTACTGATGTTCTGTACCCCCACAAAGCATATGGTAGTTTCTCGGCCCATTCTTTGCAGTTCTCTGTCATCTTGGCTAAAATCGTCTTTATAGTCTTGTTGGCTGCCTCAACTGCCCCATTTGCATGCGGCCTGTACGGTGATGACTTGTGGTGGCCTATCCCATACCTCTGTAACATTGCCTTCGTCTCTCCTTGAAACCGGACTCCGTTGTCTATCACTACATGATGCGGCATACCATACCGACAAATGAGGTTCCGAGCTATAAACTTTGCCATCTGTTTTGCTGTAACATTACGGAATGACTCGGCTTCCACCCACTTCGAGAAGTAATCTACTGCCACTACTATGAACCGATGCCCATTCGATGCATTCGGTCAAATTTCTCCAATCATATCAATTCCCCATGCTGAAAAGGGCCACGGCTCTGACTACCCGTGCAACTCTGTATGCGGTAAGTGATTCAAATTACCATGTGCTTGACAGTCATGACAGTGCTTTACCATTTTCGCGTAGTCTGTTTCCATGGTTGACCAATAAAATCCTTGTCTCACTATCTTGTGGGACAGATTCAACCCGTTCATGTGCGGACCACATACCCCGGCGTGTATTTCTTCTATTACATGCTGAGCTTCTTATTTTCTCAAACACTTCAACTGAATACCGTTTGCTTGCCTCTTGTACAGTTCCCATTTCAAAATCACATACTGGGAAGCTAACTTCTGAATGGCTATTCTATCTTTTCTACCTGCCCCTCCGGGAGTTCACCATGTTCCAGATTGTTAGACAGTTATGACCCATAGCGTCACTATTTTGTAAATGATATTGTATTATTGTACAAAATTGACAATGTAGTAATGAAATTGCCTTTTACCGTTTTGTAATTATTTACTTTGATATAAATGGTAAGAGTCCCTATGATTAGTCCGGATTGTGATGATATGAGACGGTATCAATCCATAAAGGTTTAATCATTAAATATCCCTAGTCGTCGTATTATCGAGATTGGACATCGATAATGCGGAATAGACTAGTACTGCACTTGTGCATGTTGTGAGGGCACAACGGCATAGTTCTCATATATTTAAGTATAGGATACTTATGCAAGTGCGGTAGGAGGTTGTTTTTACCGATGGTACGGAAAACAGCTTCGCTCTCGATAGACCCCGCGGAATCCCATTGGTAGTATGTCTGCGTGTCTATGGGAGTCCACTTCAGGGTAGGTGCATATGATCTTAACCTGAGACTTGCATCGCTAGTACTTACGACAATCGGTAAACTTTAGTTTTGGTGGTCCAGGGCTTTAACGGGTTCTGTGTACACCTCTTCTGGATTTATCGAGAATCGTAGTGTATTCGGTGTGATGTCAAGATGGAAGTATCACTTCAGACATATGGAGATGATGATCGCGAGGGATACAGAACTAGTAATCTATAATGGTTGCAACCATCGGGATAATATGACTAGGTCAGGATTATCCGATTCAAATAGACTGGTTGCTTGATGTCCGATATGTGTATCGTAAGGGGCAGACACATCTCTAGCCCCAGGCCTTACATGTGATCATCCAATACTAGTTCGATATACACTATACTACGGTATACTACGCCTGTTATAGATCTTATATTCCAATAAGAAATATTTCTGGAGAATTGGGTAGGCATGGCGTTTTGCTAGAGGCTAACTTGTCTTGTAAATCGGTAAAAACATAGTACTTGGTACGTACGTATTCAGATAATCTGACGGCCGTATTTACTGCCAACATATCCAGAGATCTCTTGGGTCGCTTCCCGAAGATTCACCAATGACGTATGATTCAAACTCGATTAATCTTGGATTAATTACGGAGAGACTTTATCTTGGATAAAGTATTATACATAGAGAGAGAACGATTAATTTGGAATTAATCGTAAAATTATTATATTCGATATAATAATCGAAATTCGATTTCGACGTGAAATTAAAATTAGATTTTAATTCGGGGCAAACGAGTTAATTTAGAATTAATTCGTTAGCGACGTAAATAATAATAATTTCGCTAGGCGCAATTATTTATTTAATTCGATTTAATTAACGTCGCGACGTAAGTTCGGTATTCGGAAATATCGAACCCGAACGCGTGAGTGCACGTGGGCCCACTTTCATTTGGAAACGTGTGGGGCCCACATGACACATGTCATATTATGCATTATTTAATTCTAATGCATTGCATGGAGATAGTGTACAATGCACTCAATGGTTTTGCATGGAAATTGAGTGTTTGACACTCTAAGCCATTGCATGATTTGTGTCATAAGTTTATTATTAATTTAATAAATATTATGGCATAAATATAAATTGATTTTTTGTAACAAAAATCATTCAACTTTTCTCTCTCACATTGCCGAAACTTGCAAGCAGTTTTTGGCTCTCATTTCTTCAATTTTTGTGGCAAGATTGAAGAAGTTGTGCATTCAAAATCACAACAAAGGCTAGCACCTTCAAGGGATCATACATAGGTGATATGGGAAGCTAATCCTTGAGCTTGGAAGGATCAAAACTCGACTTGGAGTCCCTCTTTTCTTCTTGGCCGAGAGCTTCACTGCACAAGGGAGGAGTTTTCGCATCATCTAAGCATCCATTTTCAAGTATTGTGAGTATGATTCCGCCATACTTCAATTTATTCATTCATGTATTTATATATTTTGCTTTTTCTTGTTGATCTTGGGGCTTGGTTATTTTTTCCAACAATGGTATCATTGAGCTTAAAGAGCATGCAAATATATTAGGATGTTATTTGGGAAAATTGTATGAAGCATGATTTGATGAGTTTTGCTTGATTAAATATGCTTAGATGTATGTTATTTAGATTATACATCATCAATTTCATGGAAAATAAATTGGATTAATTTTTCCAACCCAAATGAGGCTTGGCCGAATACATGCAAGCATATGGACTAGATAATTTTTTAATTTTAAGACATTATATGACTTGAAACAATATGGAATGATGATTTGTAACTCGATTGGATTGAAAACGAAATCGAAACCATTTTAATCACCTTGGCCGAATGCTTGATGGAGGATTAGGGACTTGATTTTTTGATTAAATAATGTTGGACATATATTTAAGATTAAAAATATGATTAATGGATTAATTTGATATTTTGGGAATATTGATTAAAGGATTAATCATGATTAATACACTTTAATTAATTAAGTTATAAAATTTGGAATTTTAAAATTGGTTAGTTGGGCTTAATTTTGAATTGGCCTAAAACTATTATATTTGGACATAATGGGCTTGGTTGGGCCAAGTAGATTTGGACCATTTGGATTGGATCCAAAATGGGCCTAAATCACACCATTTAAGCCCAAATGTAATAAATGGGCTTTTATGTTTAATTGGGCCTTATGGGCTTGATATTGATTTTATGGCATATGAGGGTGATTCCTTATTGGGCTTGGTAATTGGGTTTGACCCATACATTGACCAAAACCCAAGCCTAAAGAAATCAATTGAAAGCCCATCGGACTTTAATTAAACGGACATTAGATGTTAGTTGGGCTTTGAGACCCGATTGTATTAGATTGGGAATCTAAGTTATAAAAGCACAATAAAAGTGTAAATATTTAATTTAGAATTAAATAATAGGATTAGTATTAATACGACTTAAATTGGATTTAACGAGTAGTTCGATATAATTCGTGAATTCATACTATAAGTATTTATTCTCAAATTGAGTTGGACTCGCGCAATGCAAACAATTGTTTGAACATTGTTTGTCACCTAATTAAAGACTAATTAATGGATTTGATTGGTTGTATAACATGCCTTGAATGAATGAATGTGGATGTGATGTATGAATAGTGTATATCGGATGGATATTAGAAGGGAAGGGTAATTTTAGAATTATTGTAAATTAGAATTTATAAATTGGACCTGCGTGTCCAGCCTTTCTCTTATTGTCTCTTTGTATTCTCTTCTCACCTAATTCCCCTCAATGTAAATGAGGTTTCTCTTATTGTATTATGTAATTGGGTAAGAGTAGAATAGTGCTAGCGGGGAGAGGAAAAGGAGTGATTTGTTCTAGGAACAAGTTGTTGTTCATATCCATCCGTATATCGCTATTACTTTACTTTACGCGCTTTATGATGTTTTAGAAGCATGCTTAGGGTGTATGATGATGAGACCTAACAAAGATAAATTAATTGGTTGCCAATTACGCGAAAAATCCCTCAAACAATATTAAGCAATTTTCCTTCCGTTGAATGATTCTTTCTCAAGATCCGAAATTGGCATTGGTTTGTTGGCCAAAGTCAAGACCTTTGTCAATTGAGGATGTGTTTGAATCATGAGAGTTTTGTTCCAAATCGGTGTCCTGTCCAAGTTGTGATTTGTTGGCCAAAGTCAAGATCACTTCTTGTCCATCGACATTGATTACGAAACTTTCCTCGTCAATGGGTCCCGCTTAACTGGAATCATTAGGTTTTGTTGTGCCAAAGCCAAGGCTTAGTTGATTCAGAGGAAATGGTTAGGAAAATGTATTGATGTATTGACATATGTATATGTTTCGGACTTAGATGTCCACCTACCGGATCTAGGAATTGGATGGGATCCAATTGATCTTCGAGATCTACCTAGTTAAATATCATACAATTTGTTGGCCAAAGTCAAGGTTGTGTGTTATTTAACGGGATCCTAGCCCACTAGGAAATAGGATTTCCCGAGTACTCAACAGAGGGTTAGAGACTTGCAAGAAAATAGTGGGAGGCTAGTATTGAATTTGCAATTATCGTTCAGATACTTAGGCTTTACGCGCTTACACAACTTATTTCGTCAATATTTACATATTAGTTGGACTATACAATGTTATTTTTTTTTTATGTAACAGTTTGACTGTATCCACATATCGTTACTAGATAATTAGATTATCGTAGTTAAGATGGCGAACAAGGAAATGTCCGTGACATAATCATGGGTGATAATGTGTTCAAGGGCACCAACTTCGCCGACTGGGAAAATGAACCTAAGGATAGTCCTTGGGGCGGAGAGGATACTGTATACGATACAAAAACCTCTCGGGCCTAAGCCCACTGAGCCACTTGAGCTGGAGTTATGAAAACTCACAGTGATGATTGTGACACGGCTCAATCGATCATGCTTGCTTCAATGACTCAACACTTTCGCCGCCAGAATAGGGACTTGGATCCTTATACTATGATGGCAAGATTGCAAGATCTTCACCGCACTAATAAGCGGAAGCGAGGTACGAGTTAGTGAAGAAAATCTTTCGCTCCCGTATGACTGATGGTAGTTCTGTTGAGGTCCATGGGACTCAAATGATAGCCGATATTGATGAATTGGCTAATATGGGTATAGTCTTGGAGGCTGAGCTGTCTATAGATGTACTTCTACAGTCACTACCCGATACTGGAAACAGATTGTCATCAACTACAAATTGATGAATTCGGATGATACTCTTGGAGAGTTATTATCGATTCTCAAGGAGTCATA
>SKCR01006744.1:0-13621 GCA_019454045.1 Zanthoxylum bungeanum | reverse complement strand
GACACGAACACCCGCAATCTGTTTTCCGTTCGAACGAAGTAACGAACGCATCACTAACGAAGACCGTGAGCTTGTTTATTCTGAATTTCCCCTTCCGATTCCGTTTCCCGCGGCTTTCGTGACTCAAAAGGTAGTGCCTCCAATTGAGACTCATCATCGGGTTTCACATGCGAAAATGCAATGCCTACAATAACCCTTAATAGATTTCCTTACAGGATAGGAATATACCTGTCGGGCGGAGGTAGCCATAATTGGAACTAAACTTAATGAATCCAGATAATTTGATTGACATAGACATATGATTCAATTAGGTTAAACTGGGTATTTGCGTCTGACCATCGACATAGGCTTTTGCATAATTTAGTGTTCCAGGTTAGTAAACTGATTTATTACACAAACATAAAATAACC
Source organism: Zanthoxylum bungeanum (assembly GCA_019454045.1). Classification (NCBI taxonomy): domain Eukaryota; kingdom Viridiplantae; phylum Streptophyta; class Magnoliopsida; order Sapindales; family Rutaceae; genus Zanthoxylum; species Zanthoxylum bungeanum. Next base: position 13,211 of record SKCR01006744.1, on the reverse strand, counting down.
ACTTCATCTTTTAAATGATATTAGAATGATTCACGACCCTAGATCTTTGTGTCTTTTGTTATTTTCCTTAGTATTTTCTTTTGTCTTTTATTTATTTATTTTGTAAAACCACATTCAACCAATCAAACAATCATTCTCTTATCCATTTAATTAGATATTTGTAAATAAATAGATCAACAATTAATAACAACAGTAGGAATTAAGTCCTCGTGGGATCGATATTTTTATACTACTTGAACGATACGTGCGCTTGCGTTAAACGTGTGTGTTTACGCCGGTTAAGTTTTTGGCGCCGTTGCCGGGGACTTATTTTTCTTGAGTTATTAATTTTGAAGCTATCTAATTTACTTGTATCTAATTTTCTTTATCTGTAATTTTTATTTCTTTATTGTATTTTCAGGTGATTGAAAAAATGGAACATTATTGGGAGATTGAGAGATCACGAGCTTTACTAGAAAATACACCCCAAATCTGGGCGCAACAGTCCGGTTTTCTGAGGCCTGTTGTCCAGCCCAACAATTATCACTGGATGCCAGAACCAAGCAATACCACATTTGCTCAACAGAACGAGATGGGGAGATGAATGATATGTGATGGTAACCACCCGAGCGATCAATGTATCCGTTTAGGGTGGCAGAGCTATCAAGATCCTTCATGGTATGACGAGCCATCACATTTCACAGAACCACATTTTTCATCTATCCACCATCTACCTATGATTTCCATCAACAATCAGAACCATCAAAGATTCACATGCTCAAAGATTGGCTCGTAGAACGGGAAGCTCAATTAGATGCACAAATTCATAGACAATCAGAAATCCTTCAAATGATGACAGATCAAATGAGACAATTCACAGAAAACCAGGACTACATACCTCAAGAACCAGCTTCAGATGACACTGATGAAGCCTTCAAGTACCAATCATTTCACAATGACACTTCAACAGAGGAGGAGGCTGAGCAGTATCAACAACCAGAGGTATCAGTTCAGGAGCCCGAACCGGCAAAGTCTCAATTTGACTTTTATTATTCAGATTCTGACGAGGATGAAGCTGATCTATTTGTACCAACTGCACCAACAACGAAGGATCAAACTTTAAATCCTCAAAATGAAGATCTTGGAGCATGCTTTACCATGATGTTTGAAGAAGATCTATCTGAACCATTCATTCCGGTCGTATCAGAGGATGAAAACCTAATGTCAGAAACATCTCTGCATCCTCAGGTTGACAATTTTGAAGCATGTATTTCACAGATGACAGATGAAGAGCTGAATACAAAAATTTTACAATACATCTGTGAAGAAAAGGTGGAGCAAGAAGCAGAGCAAATGGAGGAGCAAATGTCTGACCTTAATAAAGATCCAGAGCATTCAGGAAAACATCGCTGTTTTGGGGAGTACAAATCAAAGATATCACCCAGAAGCTGACAGAATGGAACTTCCATTCCAAGTCAAGCACCATATAAGACCTCCTGATTTTCTTTCTTTCTTTGCAGGAAACACTGGAACAACAAGGAGCAAAAAGGTGGCACGAGCACTGAATGGGACAAAACTCTTTTTTGCCACCTTACCGTTGGAATAGACCCTTCAAAAGCAACGCTCACGAGATTGTTTTTGATCGGACATCTAAAACGACATTGAAATCTCCTTAACAAATGAATTTCAGTCACGTCTGGCTGAAGACGTAAAATTTAGAGCTAGCAGGGAGGCAACCCATGCAATTTGTTGTAATTTCTGTTTTCATATTTTGTGTGAACTTTTTAATTTTGTGTGTTATTTTTATAGGGAAAGGCACAAACGAAGCATTTTAAAACAGAAGGAATGGTGTTTGGCAATCACAAAGATGAGAACCAATTTATTAGAGATGGCTGAGTTAAGAATGAAATCTTGAGACGCATCCTAATGGATTTATATAACAAACGAGTGGCGTATTGCGTACACAATTCCGTTGCCTTAATTATTGCTTTGATTCGCTTTTCTATTGTAATTATCTTTATTTTCGTAGACAGGATCCATACTTTTTGACCTTTCACGATCTCTTTTGTTGTTTAGCTAACAATCGTCCTTTGGAAGATATTAGTGCTATTATTACTCACCCTTTTTTCAGGTACTATAAATTCAGCTCGTCATTGCACTTTTGAAGGCATCCAGAGTTGAAAAAGAAATACAAAAAAAAAATGGAAGCCACTTCAAGAAGACGAGTTGAAAACATCTGCGTGTTTTGTGGTAGTAGTGTTGGTACTAAGCCACAATACATAGAAGCAGCACAGGAATTGGGTCGAGTCTTAGCTGCAAGGAATATGCACTTAATATATGGCGGATGAAATCTTGGACTTATGGGGATCGTTTCAAAGGTTGTACAGGAAGGAGGCAGTCATGTTTTGGGAATCATCCCAAAACCATTGGCAGAGACAAATCTTATTGGATCATCAAACGGAGAGGAACTAATCGTGCCAGGTATGTCTGAACGACTGGTAGAAATGATTAACAGTGCTGATGCTTTTATCGCTTTGCCAGGTGGCTTGGGTACATTGGAGGAAATTTTTATAGTATTATCTTGGGCGAACCTGAACATACACCAGAAACCGCTTGGATTGTTCAACGTTAATGGATTTTATGATTTTCTTTGTGTGTTTCTTGATGATGCTCGGAGAAATGGGTTCGTGTCAAAACCTATGAAAGAACTCATCTTCACTGCCAGAACTGCTCCGGATCTAATAGACCAACTCATAGCCTATGAACCACAAGTTGACCCTATCATTTCAAAAATAAATTGGTTTGAGGACGATCGTGGTAAGAGGCGTAGAGTTAATCTGGATCTTAACCTTTAATTTCCTGTAGATTTCAGCTAACCAGGTACGACCTTCTTAACTCTCATTTTACTGTTTAAGACATTGGGGACAATGTCTCATTTAGGTTTGGGGGAGGGAATTAGTTGATCAGTACCTTATTTTTAGTTTGTGTGTTGTTTTTATTTTTAGTCCAAAATTTTCGCAAAAAAAAAAAAAAAAAATTGGAAAATTTTCAAAAATTACAAAATATTTTGTGTTTTTGTGTTTTTATTTTGACTAAAAAGGTGAAATTGGTAAAAGAGCCGAGTAAGGAGTTTCCACTCCTGAGACGTATCTCAAGCCTATTTCGAAACAAGTTAATTTTTTTTATTTCATTTTGAATTATTTAATTTGTGAATTCTCCTTAAAACGGACTAAAATGGATCTTCATATGTTCAGTTAGCAAATATATCAACATATATAGTAACATACAGACATGAGCTAAAATTGAAAAGTTTGTAATATTCAGTGCTCTAGTTTAATTGGAGGAAACATCTCAAAAAGCAGTGGAGTAAAAAAAAAAAAAAAAAAATCTGAGATCCGAGTTATTAAGTCTGTAAGGGTATTTTAACACCTAGTGCCCTAAAACCAACTGGTTTGGGAGTCACTGTCCCAAAGCTCGTTACATGGATCAAAGATGCTGCAAAAATATATATATCTGAAGTCTGGGTAATTAAGTCCGTAGGGGTGTCTTAACACCTGGTGCCCTAAAGCCAACTGGTTTGGGAGCCACCGACCCAACGCTCGTTACATAGATGGAAGATATTGTATATAAATAAAAAATAGAGAAAAAATCAAAGAAAAAATCAGAAAAATGAGAAAAATTATTCCATTGCTACAAAAAGGTGTGAAATCTGATAAAACTTTAGGACAAAAATATTACTCTCTTATCAACTACACTTATGACTGTTGTGGGCAAAAATGAGTTGATTAATATTTTGTTGGCTGTGTATATGGAGAATGGTAAAAACAATCGGAGAATTTACTTATTCAGTAATTTAAAATAAAACAAAACAACTAGTAACTTGGAGTAGAAGTTTCACCTGATTAGTCACTAACATCTTTATTCTCTTTTCGCTTGTCTTTTTGCTTTTGTGTGCATTAGTTTTAACTAACTTTTTACTTTTGTAAAAATGTTTGTGGGTATCATTGCTGTAAGCCCTCACGAGACTACAACTCGTCCACTAAGGACACCTAGGGGTTTAAAGGCTTGTTGCATATGCTAAATGCAACCGTGATCCCTACGAAAGTGGCTTAGTTTAATTTTAATTTTATTTTCGTTTTTTTGCTCGAGGACTAGCAAAATGTTAGGTTTGGGGGTGTGATGAGCGGAAAATATATCAATATTTACACCCCCCTTTAACTTAATATTTTATTTAGTTTCTCGGGTTTGATGAACGTTTTGATGTGTTTTAGTTTATTTTGCAGATAAAATAATATCGGGTCTCAATGAAATCATTTAGGATGAAATATGGGTCAAATAAGGGCAATTATTGGACTTGATATTTTAATTTTGGAGATTGGAAATTTGAAAGGGCGTTTTGACGAAGTGCAGTTTTTGGAAATTCCAGTTTTGCGCATCTGTCGTATTTTGGGCATAACTTTTTACTCAGATATTGGATTGAGCTGATTCAAGTTCCAGATTAAAAAAGACTCAAATATCTACAACTTTGAAAGACAACATATTTCGAATTCTGAATATTTCATCCCCGAAATTGATGAACCATCCAGAAGTGTGTAGTGTGTAATTATTAAAGTCACTTTCAATCATTTTCAAAGCAAAAATTAAATTAATAAATAAATAAATTAAAAATTATCAAATCATCACCAAACATGATAAGAGATTAGTGGAGCAATTAATAATGGATTTGGTGAGCAATTAGTGGAGCAATTAGTGGAGCAATTAATAATTGATTTGGTGGATGATTTGATGGAGGCAAAATTTTGCCTATAAATACCAAGCCATTTCATTTGTAAAATTCATACTTTCTTCTAAGGAATTCCTTAAGAATACTAAGAAGATTGTATCTGTTTATTTATTTATAGCTTTTAGTAATTAATTTCCGCTTTCGCACTTTCTTTTCTTTACTTTTCATTTTTTACTTTCCGTATTTACTTTTACGCAAGATACTTTCTTTCTTTAAATTTCAGTTTTTACTTTTCAGTAATGAGGAGGTAACTCCCCTTTGCTGGGGTAAAAGGTAAAACTTTTATTACTAATATTTAGATTAATCTCCCTTAATTATAATATATAAAATAGTTAAAACCTGACTTAACGAGGATACCGCCATATTGGTCGGTTGGTAATTATTTAAATTGGTTTTAACCTGACTAAACTGGATACCGCCTGATTGGTCGGTTGGTAATTAATTATTAATTTGACTTAATCTGGATACCGCCTATATGGCTGGTTGGTAATTATCATGCAAAGTTAATATATTATATTAAGGGAGATATCTAAAATAGAAGTAATAAAAGTGGATCCTTTTACCTCAGCATTTTCTTTTATTGTACTTTTACTTTATTTAATTTTCAGCAATTTACTTTTCAGCAATTTACTTTCAGCAATTTACTTTCAGCTTTTACTTTTCAGCAATTTACTTTTCAGCTTTTACTTTATGTCTTTTACTTTTCAGCATTTTTATTTTATGTCTTTTATTTTTAAGCTTTTACTAGCCCTAGTTATGTGTTAGTTATCTGGGGTTGTGATGAATTCTAATATCATCGATTTATAAGGGGTTATTTTATAGTTTGGGTAATTTAAAGGTTTGCTTATTAAGTCTTAAGCTTAATGCTTCTTGTTGTCTGATCACCAATAAGATTGATGTGGTAAATCTAAAATGAACTAGACATAGGGATTTTAGGTTTCAGCCTTAGACTTAATAGCCCACGATCTTCCTTGAGGATAGATAACCCTTTAATAGATTTCCTTACAGGATAGGAATATACCTGTCGGGCGGGGGTAGCCATAATTGGAACTTAAACTTAATGAATCCAGATAATTTGATTGACATAGACATATGATTCAATTAGGTTAAACTGGGTATTTGCGTCTGACCATCGACAGAGGCTTTTGCATAATTTAGTGTTCCAGGTTAGTAAACTGATTTATTACACAAACATAAAATAACCACTTCATCTTTTAAATGATATTAGAATGATTCACGACCCTAGATCTTTGTGTCTTTTGTTATTTTCCTTAGTATTTTCTTTTGTCTTTTTATTTATTTTTTTGTAAACCACATTCAACCAATCAAACAATCATTCTCTTATCCATTTAATTAGATATTGTAAATAAATAGATTCAACAAATAATAACAACAGTAGGAATTAAGTCCTCGTGGGATCGATATTTTTATACTACTTGAACGATACGTGCGCTTGCGTTATACGTGTGTGTTTACGCCGGTCAGTTATTTATGTAATTATAGATAATATTTAATAGTGATGTCGATGATATAATGTAAAAACTAATTATATAATATTAATAGAAGAAGATAATTACTCTCAATATTGAAAGTGAATAAATGAATTATCATATTGTTTGCGCAGGTTTTACGCATGCAGGGAAAAAGAGCGTGTAAGGTTCAAACCTCCTGAGACAAAGTCCCAGCAAGGAGTGTATTGAATTAAGTGAATAAGCCTCCAAGGGGCACAAGCACACAAGTTACAGTCCTAAGTTACAAGCTAAGAAATAAAAAGATAAAATATGCTCGATTGAGTCTTCATTTTTTTGTCTCTTCTCTCTCTTGGGGTAGGCGAGCTTTTATATTGCCACTTGATAACCGATTTGAGCAGTTCCACCATCTTTTTGCAGTTCTGAGTAGTGCTTGTAACTGCTGGGTCGTGTGCCTTAACTGTCTGATCGTGAAGGAACAACCGCTCAACTGCTTTGGGATGAAGATAACTGCATCGCACGTTTTTGTTCTGGCAATTGGCTCGATCGTCCTATGTCTTTTCGTCGCTCTTCGCCCATCGCCCTTCTTCTTTTCGCACTTCCTCTCATTCTAGTACGAACTCGCCCTGCGGGGATTTTATCTGCCAACAATTGTCCCCCAAATTTACCTCGATTGAACTGAGAGGGAAAATCGAGGTGAATTTTTCGGCGTTTCATCCAGGTTTGTTCTTTCCTCGTTCAAGGAAGACCACCTCACCAATTGAGAACGCCTCATCTCGTCCCTAATCAGCCTGCTGTTTGGCTGATTCCCTCAGGCCGAATTCTGACCGGGCCCCTTCTCACTATATTTTAGGCAAGATCGCTACACCAAACGCGGGCCGGTCAGATGGATTCTCCTTGCCGCTCTTGGTTGACCTGTTCCCCGGCCATGTGACCAACGTGATGTCCGATTATCCCCCCAAATCGGCAGCATACCCCGAATAGAGAAACTCACGCTAGCTATCGTTAACGAGCGAAGCCCTTCTGTCATCCGGGGGATGCAATACCTTCCATGAGGGGATCCCAGGTCAATCGTCGCAAACGGACGCGGCCCATCCACAACCTTACATTCCATTTCACACCTTACGCCGTGTGGATGACCGTTTGCGAACTTCCTTACATTCCATTTCACACTTTACGCCAAAGAAACCGTCACCTCCGGTGGCCTATGTCTCATGGGTCGCCTCATTTCCCTTGACTTTTCTTTTTTCATCTCCAGAACTCTGTTTGGCTACGGTGAGCTTTGTTGAAATGGCGGTGTGAGGTAGGTCGATCTTTAAATAGATGGTGAGAAGCTTTCCAACTTGCCATTTTCCTCTTCCTGTTGCGCATGTTTCTAAACCGGGTACTGTTGGCACGTGAAGGGTCATTCCACGCGTCGCACGATCGGGTGGAGGTCCTCTGCTCGAGGTCTGTTTCTTGCCCAAAGCGAGCCTGTAGCCTGATGATCCTGTCACGTCAGTTTTTGTTGCGATTGCTAGTACCAATAATGGATGAGGCTTGGGCAATAATCTCTGTAGAGTGTAGTGCCGACAACTGTCATTGGCCGATTCTGTAGGCCGAAAGTAAGGCCTTGAGTTTGGCCGAATGGATTGAGACCAAATTTGTGAAGGTAGAGCGAGGGGATGAGCCTTTCGTCCTAGTTTGTTGCGCCGCCCTTTGGAGTCCTGTTGACACCCATCTTTTCTGCAATAAATGCGTGACCCTTTCTTCCATGTTTCATCATGAGGCCTATTCAAGAGCCGTTTTTGGCTTCGCTTTCGCATCTCCTTTCCTAGCACATCACTTGCGGCGAATCACGTTTGAACACCAGTCTAGGGCAAACTTCATCCCTTTCTATTTTCTCGCCGTTTCACCCTTTTGGCGATTCCTATCGTGACACCTGTCATTTGTTTGGCTATAAGGTTTCGTTTTTTCTCTGTTTTCAAACTTCACTCCCTCTTTCTTTTACAACCTTGCCTTCCCCTCTATGGCTTCTTTGTCTTCAATCCCCAAAACTGATGCTTCGACTTCCGCCGATTATCAGACGGCGTTAGAGTTTGATTCAGTGGGTATTTTCGGCGTTCATACCTTGAACGAAGAATCCACCCAGTGCGCCCTCGGTCCTATGTTTACAGACGCCAAAGCCATTGCAACAAACACGTTGGTTCAGCAATTTCCTGCTTCCTCCGGCCTTCCATTTTCTGAGCCGCTAAGTCTTTCTGCTCTCTCCTATGCTCACCCAATTCGAACCTGGCCCAGACCCGATACTGCTTTCGAAGCCTGGTACAACCGTATGTTGTCGCATGCGGAGACCCGGTCTTTTATAGAAGAATACCATCTTCTTCCCCTTATCGGACTGTCCTTAAAATTACCAGCCTTTGACCGTAGTCTATTTCCTATCTCTCTGCTTTTCTGGTCGTCCGAATACAACGTATTTGTCTTTCCGGTCGGGCCCTTTACCATTACTCTTCGTGATGTTAGCGTCCTAACTAGGTTAGCCCCCCTTGGAGCGACCATATCGGCCTCTACATCGTTCCGCTTTCCACCTCCTAAAATGGACCCTTCTTTTTTCTCCTCGTATTCTTCTTTCCTTCGTGCATATTCGAAGACAGCTGGTTCGGTTTCATTGTTGGAACGAACGGCCTTTCTTCATTATTGGCTGTGTAAGTACATTATCTGCACACCCAGCCAGAAACCCGCGGCGGGTTATCTCCCCATTTCTTCTGACCTTGCTAACGGCAGTCGTTTAGACTTGGCCTCTTTTTTCCTTGCTGCCACGTACATGGGATTGGCCATCCTCCAAAAACAGCTTCGCTCTGGGTCCTCATCCATTGCTTCTGGCCCTTTATGGATTGTCTAGCTTTGGCTGAAAGCGTATTTTCCTATCTTCGGCACAATTGAGCTGACTCGCTCTTACTCGTGTGCCGGTCTTCACTATGCCCAGCTTCGGCAATCTTCTGTTTCCCATTGGGCCACTTTTGACTATTTCTATACTCTTTCTCGTGTCTCTTCCTTTTTTCCTTTTCAGCATCGGACAATCCATCCTTCGCCCTTGATCCTCCCCTTTCTGAAAAGGAAGAGACGACCTTTCGTATATGGCGTAAATTTTTGTGCGGCCGCGAATTGGTTCATGACATTTTTACGGGGGCCAATGGCAAGGCCGGATAATCCGATGACCGTATTTACTGCCAACATATCCAGGGATCTCTTGGGTCGCTTCCCAAAGATCACCGATGACAGTTGATTTAAATTAGTATTAATCTGGGATTAATTAAGAGAGAAAATTAATCTGGGATTAATTAAGATGGAGAAAATTAATCTGGGATTAATTGAGGTATTATTTAATCTGGGATTAAATGTGTTCGGAAGAGAGAGAACGCGATTAATTTGGAATTACTCGGTAGAATAAATTTGATAGTTAAATTGATTTTTCTATTTAATTTATTCGTATGGGCTAAATTAATATATCGGATATTTTAAAATGAATTGGATTTCATTACGAAATTAAAGTTGGACTTTAATACGAACGAATGAATTAATTTAGAATTAATTCGTAAATGACGTTCGTAATATATTTGCGAGGCATCGTTATTTAATTAAATTAGATTTAATTATTTAGCGACGAAAGTTCGTTTAATCGGATTAAACGGAACCGAGCCGCGGCAAATGTTCGTAGAGATATTTTGAGTTTTGAATTCAAAATGGTGGGGCCTACTTCACACATGTCACACATGTGAAGTGGTGGTTGGCATTTATGCCAAAACCACTTACTTTCCAACTACTTGGTTTAGGTGAAACCAAATTACCCCAACTACATGGTTTTGGTGAAAAGGGTAAAAACCCTTTAACAAAACCCTAGCTCTCTCTCTTCACACTAATGCTTCACACAAAACACATTTTGGAACAAAAGGAAAACCCTAATGGACCTCCATGGGCGTGAGCTTCATGTCCTTCTTCTCTTTGATTTTGTGGCAAGATCAACAAAGCTAGCACTTGGAGAAATCAACTAAGGTGATAGGGAAACAACTTCAAAAGCTTGGAATCAACAAAGGAAGGATCTTGGAGATCTTCAACTCAAAGCTTGGAATCAACAAAGGAAGCATCTTGGATTTTGGATCTTCTTCTCAAAATTTTAAAAGCTCAAATCCATTCAATGTAAGTAATTCCGCAACTTATTTTGAATTTATGAACATGTTTTCATGCTTATTAGATCCTCGGCATGTTCTAGGAACACCAACAATGGTATCAGAGCCAATTTTAAGCATGAAAATTTTAGGGTTCATGAGACTAAAATTTGGGGCTTTTATGTTTTGAGCATGATTTCTTCCAATTGATGCTTTGAGCATGCTTAGATTATGTTAACTTAGAGTTGTGCATGATTGGATTTGAAATAATTGATTGGATCAAAAATTAAAAAAATTTTAAGGTGGCCGAATACTATGTGCAGTGAACTGTGCAGTTTTTGATTTTTTGTAACATGAAATGATGTGTTTAAATGCATGTTTAAATGTTGATTGTTGGTTTGATTAGATTAGAATCAAAGTCAATAATGTTTATGTTAAATCAAAGAGCATGTTGAGCATGAAATGATGATTTTAGGATTCAATTTGTGTTGAGCATGAAATGATGTATTTTGGCTTCAATTTGTGTTAAGCATGAATTGATGGATTAAGCATGATTAATTAAATTAATTGGTATTTTGGAAATATTGAGTTTAATTAATTAATCGTGGCTAATACACTTTATTAAAATAATTGTGATATTTAGAATATTATAATTATGTTAATAAGCCTTTAATTATGTAATGGGCTAAAAGTGTGTATTTGGGCTTAATGGGCTTGGTTTAACTAAGTTTGGTTTTGGACTTTTGGATTGGATCCAATTGGGCCCAAAACCAATTCCATAAAGTCCAAATACATCACTTGGCCCTTTAAAGAATTTAATTGGGCCTAATGGGCCTAAATTGATTTGTTGGCAATAGGGTGATTCCTATTGGGCCTTGGCGTTTTGGGTTTGATCCATTATGGCAAAAGCCCATGCCTAAGAATCAATTAAAAGCCCATTGGACTTTAATTGAAATGACATTGGATGTTATTGGGCCTTTGAGACCCATTAAGATTGGATTTGGAATCCAAGTCTTTAAGGCTTATAAGTAAGTGTATATATTTAATTTGGAATTAAATTGGAATTAGTATTAATACAAATAAATTGGATTTAAAGTTGTAGTTCAATATAATTCAAGAATACTTACTTTGAGTATTTATTCTTAAACGAGTTTGACTCACGCAAATCAAATCGTTGTATGAACATTATATGGTCATTAATCAAGATTAATTAAAAGGATTAGATTGATTGAATAACATGATTTGTATGAATACATGAATGTGTTGTATGAATATGTATATCGGATGGATATTAGAAGGGCAAGGGCAGTTTTGGAATTGTTGTAATAAGTTTAGAATTTATTAAATTGGACCTACGTGTCCAGCCTTTTATCTCCTCTCTCATTGTATTTCTCTTCTCACCTATTCCCCTCAATATAAATGAGGTTTCTTTATTGTATTATGTAATTGGGTAGAAGTTAGAATAGTTCTAGCCGGGGAGAGGAATGAGAGTGATTTGTTCTAGGAATAATTTGTGACATATCCATCCGCATATCATTATTAATTTATTTATTTATACGCGCTTATTATGTATTTAGAATGCATGTTTAAGGGTGTATGATGATGAGACCTTAACAAAGATAATAAATTGGTTGCCAATTTGCACGCGAAAAACCCTCAAATCATATTAAGCGTTTTTCCTTCCGTTGAGTGATTCTTACTCAAGATCCAAAGTTGGCATGGGTTTGTTGGCCAAAGTCAAGACCTTTGTCAATTGCGGATGTGTTTGAATCATGAGAGTTTTGTTCTATATCGGTGTCTTGTCCAAGTTGTGATTTGTTGGCCAAAGTCAAGATCACTTCTTGTCCATCGACATTGATTACGAAGCTTTCCATGTCAATGGGTTCCGCTTAACTGGGATCATTAAGTTTGTTGTGCCAAAGCCAAGGCTTAGTTGATTCAGAGGAAAAAGGTTAGGTAATATATTTGATATATTGGCATATATAAGATGTATGTTTCGGACTTGGATGTCCACCTACTGGATCTAGGAATTGGATGAGATCCAATTGATCTTAGAGATCTACCTAGTTAAGTATCATACAATTTGTTGGCCAAAGTCAAGATTTTGTGTTATTTAACGGGATCCTAGCCCACTAGGAAACTAGGTTTCCCGAGTACTCGACTGAGGGTTAGAGGCTCGCCGAAAAATAGTGGGAGGCAAGAATTAAATTTGCAATATTCGTTTAGATACTTGCCATACGCGCTCAATCAAATACCATTCGTCAAATAAATTAAATGTTAGTTGGACTAATATTTAATAGTTGTTTTAATTTAATAGTTAGACTGTATTCAAACTACTTCATTTATAGTTGATTATATAATTGGATTATAGTAATCAATATATTTGGATTTTACCAATCATTTATAATGATTATATAATTGGATTATAATAATCATATATATTTGATTTTAACCAATAAAATTGTAATAAGTTATATAGTTAGACTATAGTAATCATTACATTAGATTGTACCTGAAATCGTTGATTAAGTAGTTGGACTATTAGAATCAAGATTAATTGAAAGATTAGTGTTTAAAACATTATCCTAGGGAAAATGTGTTTAGACGACTTTAATTGGGAATAAAATTTCAGGATGGTCCTGGAAACTAATAAGTTACTTTATTTGATAAAATAAATATTAGGCCTAAGCCCAGAGTTAAGTAAATAGTAGAGCATGATCTTTGGAAGATTCATGTGATGATAACTTTAATGCTTAATTCATTATGCTTGCGATAATGACTCCTTAATTTCTTAATCAGAAGTAATGATTAGATCCTTAAAGTATGATAATGAAA
>SKCR01006743.1:0-13791 GCA_019454045.1 Zanthoxylum bungeanum | reverse complement strand
TTTTGAAATAATCATAATGGTTTATGATTTGACTCAAAACGAAATAATTCTTGTGTATATAAGGAGTTAGTGGGAGGGCACTGACAATGAAATTCCCATAAAGCAATTGGTGAAAGCTTGGCTTTCATAGATATTATTTCATAGAAATTCTCCGTAGAATTCTGGGGAGTAACAACCTTTATTCAAGGAATAAAGATCTACAGGGATAGATTTGGAGTTGTTAACACTCTCTGGAAATTGTACATTTAAAATATACTTGTATTGGTGTCTCATACGCTTCGAGCATATGGAGTCACAATCGGGTCAATCCAAGTGATAGTCATTGGATTGAAGTTAAGGACATCTATTAGTATCTTAGAGAACTAAAGATGCTATCTTAAATAATGGAGTAGGAGAACTTGAAGTGACTAGGATCACTGCTGCAAGTTTCCAAACCGGTAAATACTGCGGTACTATAAAGTTTGAATAACGGGACAGTGAGCTGGAAATCTTCCGAGCAAGATAACTGTTGCCGAATAAACAACAAATGCGGATTATTGCTGCAGCTGAGGCAGCAATAGAAGCCATTTGGATCGAAAATAAATCTAATTAGATTAGATATAGTTCTTTTAGCAACTGAGCTAGGCGTCAGCACAGGCTAAGGAATTAAAGGTCTCATCGATGATCCAGATATATACTTCTATATCATCTGATTCGTTCGGATCATACATCCAGATAAGCAAATCCGCTGACGAAAACCTTTCCTCAGCAATTTGAGCGAACCGTACATAGTTCGGGTGTGAGACACTTGAGTGACTGGCTATGTGCCAAGTGGGAGATTGTTGGACAAAATGACCCATAGCGTCACTATTTGCACAGATCATTGTGTTGTTGTAGCAAATTAACTATGTGACAAGGAAATTGCACTCTCATCATTTGTGATTAGATCACCATAGATATATAAATGAAGCGAGGTCCCTATGATTAGTTCCTGGATTGAGAATGATATGAGACAGTATCAATCCCCGAAGGATTAATCATTAAATATCCATAGCCGGAGTATTATCGAGACTGGACATCGATAATGCGGAATAGGCTAGTATTGCACTTGTGTGCGTTGTGAGGGCACAACGGCATAGTTCTCATATATATAAGTATTGGATACTTATGCAAGTGCGATAGGAGGTTGTGTTTCACCGATGGTACGGGAAACAGCTTCGCTCTGGATAGACCCCTCGAATCCCATTGGTATTATGACTATGTGTCTGTGGGAGGCCGAAATCAGGGTAGGTGTGTATGGTCTTAACCTGAGACTTACATCGCTAATACTTGCGACAATCGGTAGACTTTGGTCTTGGTGGTACAGGGCTTTAACCGGTTCTGCGTACACCATTTCTTCTGGGTTTATCAGAGAGTCGTAGTGTATTGGGTGTGATGTCAAGACGGAAGTATCACTTCAGTCATAGTGGAGATGATGTCACGCAGGATACGATATTAGTGCTCTTAAGTGTTGCGCAACCATCGGGATATTATGACTAGGTCATGCATATCCGATTATAGAGACTATGTTACCAGACATCCGACATGTGCTTCGGACGGGGCAGACACTTATCCAGCCCCCAGCTCTAGCACGTGACTATCCGATACTGGCCGATATACACAATACAATTTGTATACTACGCGCTGATACAGATCTATATATTCCTGTAGAATATTTCTGGAGAATTGGGTAGGCATGGCGCTTTGCTAGAAGCCAACCTTGTCTTGTAAATCGGTATAAACGTAGTACGCGATACTTACGTGTTCGGATAGTCCGACGACCGTATTTACTGCCAACATATCCGGAGATCTCATGGGTCGGTTCCTGAATATTCACCGATGACGTATGACTCGCACTTTAATTAATCTGGGATTAATTCGATGAGAGAGAAAATTAATCTAGGATTAATTACGGAGATATTTTATCTCGGATAAAATATCGTTAAAGAGAGAGAACGATTAATTTGGAATTAATCGATAAATTAATATATTCGATATATTATAATGAAATTAGATTTCGACGCGGAATTGAAATTAGATTTTAATTCGGGCGAACGAATTAATTAGAATTAATTCGTTAGCGACGTGAATAGTGAATTCGCTAGGCGTAATCATTTAATTACGACGCAACGGAAAATTCGTTAATTTGGAATTAGCAAACCCGAGCCCGGGATTGTTTGCGAGCGCATTCGCATTTCGAATTCGAGTGCTGCACGCAAGTCAAATCAAGCGTCAAATCGCAAATCACATCAAGCGTCAAATCACATGTCACTTTGAGTGATGTGACATTTGAGTGATTGATGTGAGTTGATTTGTGTTGATTGACAAGCATTTAATGCTTTGCTTTTGGAAAAAGATTTTGGTATATATGTTTTATTTATTTTTGGAAAATAAATCAATAAAACCTATACTTTTTCTTTTCCCTCCTCTCTCTCCTCTGTACACGTTTTTGCTCATTTTAGAGCCAAAAACTTCATCTTCTTCTCTCTCGGTCTTGGACCGATTTCTTCATCTCTTTCTCTGGTTTGACCGAAAGAAATTGGAGAAGCAATGATCTTGTTACAAGATCTATGTGCTAGCACACTCTTGGAGGCATCCTAAGGTGATAGGGAAGTGAGTTCGTGAGCTTGGAGCTTGAAGCTTGGAACTTCAATGGTGTCCATCAATGGCCGAACCTTGGAGAAGCCGAACCAGTCACCACCGTGCAGCCCCTACCCCGCGCAGCTCACTGCCGAGCAAGGGAGAGCAGTTCGTGGTCCATCTTCGTTGCATCTCTACCAATCTATGTGAGTTTTTCCGCACCTCATTTGGTTGTATTCAACTCGTTTTTATGCTTATAAATGATCTTTGGGACTTGATTGAAACTCAACACATTTTTCAATGTACGATCTCTTGGAGAGTTTTTCATGAAATCCAAGCTTTCACCGATAGTTTTTCATGATTAACTTTATCATGTCCAACAAAATTCGATTACTCGGTTCGGACATATCATCAAAATGACGTGTTCCTGTAAGCATCCTCATTGAAAGAATACTATACTCTTTCAAGTATATTAGAAACTTATTGCTTAAGTATTTTCCATTACGGTCTTACCGTGACCGTATAATACTTTAGCCGATCTGTATGTCTATTTCGTGTCGAAACTGTAAAAGTTTTTGATTTATGTTCCAAAAGAAACACATAACCATAACGCGATGCCACATCCGTAAAGGTCACGATATATTCATATCCACCTTTAGCCTAGCTAGACACGGGCCCACTTGCTTCACTATGAATTAGGGCTAACAGATCGGTGGCATTTGCACTTTTACCAAGTAAATAGTGTTTTAGGCACTTTGCCCAATAAACTAGATTCGTAGACTTTATTTGAATATGATCAAATCAGTCCGAGTACCCACTCTTCAAAAGTGTGGATATACGAGTCTTGTTTAATTGTGCCCTAGACAACAATGCCACATTCAAGTCTCTTCTGATCAAATCAGATTGAGCTATTTGTTTGTCATGTTATATATTTGAGATTTATGTATATTCAAAATATAAATGCTGTTATTCACATCTAACATGTCTATCTCAATATCATCTTTATATAATAAAACACTTTAGTGTTCTAGAATATAAAGGTACACCCGCAGCGGGTTATACACTGATATAGAGATAATGTATCTAGTCAAACTAGTTACATTATAACAGTTTCCAAATTGAGGTACACACCCGAAGGGTCGTTCCTAAAATTAGGTATCTGCGGTTAAAACAACGACTTTCATCCTGTTTCCAATTCGCAGATAAATCTCAATCTGAAGTCAGTATCCTGCTCATAGCAGATTCTGAACATTAGTGCATATTTATGTATCACACTAAGTATTTAAAATCCAATTTTAATAATAGTAATGAACATGATAATGACAATCATATTTGAAGTTAGAGCCTTGCCCCGTCTTCAATTCCTTCGTGTCTGCTTTGTCCAAACGGCAGTCACGCTTCCGCGATTCCATTGCCACAATTTAGGCAGACATTTTGGGATATGTCCTTTATCTTCCCAGAAGACTATAATGATTTTGCCTTTGCCATTTTCTACATTCTAGAAGCCTTTGGCCAAGCCTTGGGTTTCAGGAATATCGAAGTGAAGTGCGCCTTGCGCTACTTGCCTATTGCAAACTTTGACTTTATCTCCTTGAGAATAGTCATTAACTCTCCAAGAGTTATTATTGCAATTTAGTACTTCTAAGATCCAAGGATAGGTCTTTGAAGATCCTTCAATTTCAGTATCATACTTTAAGGATATAATCCTTAGTTCTGATTAAGAAATTAAGGAATCTACTGCGACAAGCTTAATGGATTAAGCACTTAAGTTATCATCACATGAATCTTCCAAAGATCATGCTCTACTATTTGCTTAACTCTGGGCTTTAGGCCCAATATGTTATTTTATCAAATAAAATAACTTATTAGTTTCCAGAACCATCCTGAAATTATTCTCAATTTGAAAATTAAACCATTTAAATACATTTTCCCTAGGATTATGTTTTAAATGTCAATCTTTCAATTAATCTTGATTCTAATAGTCCAACTATTTAATCAATGATTTCGGTACTATTTATTATAATGATTACTATAATCCAACTATTTAATCAATTATAATTGAATTGTTTGAATATAGTCCAACTATTAATTAAAACAACGATTTAAATATTAGTCCAACTAACATTTAATTTATTTGACGAATGATATTTGTTTGAGCGCGTATGGCAAGTAATTAAACGAATATTGCAAATTTAATTCTCGCCTCCCACTATTTTTCGGCGAGCCTCTAACCCTCTGTCGAGTACTCGGGAAACCGTGTTTCCTAGCAGGCTAGGATCCCGTTAAATATCACACAATCTTGACTTTGGCAAACAAATTGTATGATAATTAACTAGGTAGATCTCTAAGATCAATTGGATCCAATCCAATTCCTAGATCTAGTAGGGGGACATCCAAGTCTGAAACATATATCTTATATATGCCAATATATGCCAATATATTACCTAACCTTTTTCCTCTGAATCAACTAAGCCTTGGCTTTGGCACAATAAACTTAGTGATCCCAGTCAAACGTGACCCATTGACCATGGAAAGCTTCGTAATCAATGTCGATGGACAAGAAGTGGTCTTGACTTTGGCCATCAAACCACAACTTGGACAAGACACCAATATGGAACAAAGCTCTCGTGATTCAAACACATCCTCGACGGACAAAGGCCTTGACTTTGGCCAACAAGCCAATGCCAGTCTTGGATCTTGAGTAAGAATCACTCAATGGAAGGAAAAACGCTTAATATTATTTGAGGGTTTTTCGCGTGCAAATTGGCAACCAATTTATTATCTTTGTTAAGGTCTCATCATCATACACCCTTAAACATGCATTCTAAACACATAATAAAGCGCATATGATAAAATAATAATGATATGCGGATGGATACTTAACACATTGATTCTAGATCAAATCTCTCACTTTCTCTCTCCCTCTAGCACATGTATTTACTTCTACCCGTTACACTACACTTCTAAAGAAACCTCATTTACATTGAGGGGAATAAGTGAGAAGAGAATACAAAGAATAAGGAGGTAATAAGGCTGGACACGCATGTCCAATTAATAAATTCCAAATTTATTACAACAATTTCTAAAATTGCCCTACCCATCTAATATCCATTATTCATGCATCGCAACCATGTATTCACACAAGCATGTTATCAATCAATCTAATCAAATTAATTAATTTGATAATTAGTGACCATCCAATGTTCAAACAACGATTTGATTTTGCACGAGTTAAACTCGTTTTGCGAATAAGTACTTAAAGTACGAATTCTCGAATTAAATTAAACTACAAAATTAAATCCAATTCAATTTGTATTTAATACTAATTCGCTATTTAATTCCAATTAAATATTACACTTTATTAATAAACCTTTTACGATTTAAATTCCAAATTTAATCGTTACGGGTCTCAAAGCCCGAATAACGTCCAAAGTTAATTTAATTAAAGTCCAATGGGCTTTTAATTAATTTCTTAAGGCGTGGACTTTTGGTCAACTCGGGTCAAACCGATAACCAAAGTCCAATCAAGGAGTAACCCCATAAGCATAGAAATAAATTTAGGCCCATTAGGCCCAATTAAACTTTAAAGGTCCATTAGTCGCATTTGGGCTTTATGGAAGCGGTTTTGGGCCCAATTGGATCCAACCAATTTAGCCTAAACCCAACTTGGTACAACCAAGCCCAATAAGCCCAATAACAACATAACAAGCCCAAATCCAATTTTAAGCCCAATTTAATTAAACACAAAAAATTCCAAATTTCATATTTAATTAAACTAAAGTGTATTACACAATTAATTACATAAATCAACATTTCCAAATTATCAATTTACACAACTAATCATGCTTTTTAACATCAAATAATGTCCAACACAATTTAATCAAAAATCAAACCCAATTTTACATGCATAAGTCTCGGCAATGAAAGGGATTTTGTGTCCGATTCGGTTTCAATCCAATTAAATCCACAATCGACATTAAATCATCATACCTAATATGATTCCAACTCATCCAATGATTAAAATCAAAAATTCACCAAGACAAATAGGGCTCTAAACTCTCGGCTTTAGTAGGGATTTTCAAATCAATTCGGAATTCAATCCAATCAAATCCTAAATCAATATGCCCATTTGTTTTTCAAGTCATCCAATGAATCAAAAAACAAAATACCAAGACATTAGGGTTCATCAACCATTCGGCCAAGCCATCCAATTTTGGGGAAAATTGATCCAAATCAATTTTCTTGAAATTGATCAAATCAAACTTCAATTAAACATGTATTAAGCATACTCAAACATCCAATTTAATCAAATCATGCTCAAATACATTTTACCCAAATTTTAAGCCCTAAAATTTTCATGCTCAACCTTGCTCATAGATACCATTGTTGGAATTTACTAAGCATCCCAAGATCATTTAACAAGCATGAAACAAGTGCGAATACAACGAGGGAGTTGCGGAATACTCATATCGAGTGGTTGAGCGATGCGGCAACGAACAAAAATTTAATTCCGCGACAAAATCCAATTTCGTTTAATATATCGAATATATTAATTTTACCGATTAATTCCAAATTAATCATTTTCTCTCTCTTTAAATGATATTTTATCCCAGATAAAATATCTCCGTAATTAATCCCAGATTAATTTTCTCTCTTTTCTAATTAATCACAGATTAATAAAGTGCGAGTCATACGTCATCGGTGAATCTTCGGGAAGCGACCCATGAGATCCCCAAATATTTTGGCAGTAAATTCGGTCGTCGGACTATCCGAACACGTAAGTACCTAGTACTACGTTTATACCGATTTACAAGACAAGGTTGGCTTCTAGCAAAGCGCCATGCCTACCCAATTGTCCAGAAATATCCTTACAGGAATATAATGATCTATATCAGGCGTAGTATACATAGTATTGCGTATGTCGATCCAGTATCAGATAATCACGTGCTAGGCCTGGGGCTGGAATTGTGTCTGCCCCGTACGAAGTACATATCGGATGTCTGGTAACTAGTCTCTATAATCGGATATACATGACCTAGTAATAATATCCCGATAGCTACAACATTTAAGAGAACCAGTCCCTTATCCTACGTGACCATCATCTCCATATGACTGGAGTGATACTTCCGTCTTGACATCACACCCAGCACACTACGATTCTCGATATACCCAGAAGAGACGTACAAAGAAACCGGTTAAAGCCCTGGACGACCAAAACCAAAGTATATTGATTGTCATAAGTATTAGCGGTGCAAGTCTCAAGTTAAGACCAAATACACCTACTCTGATGTCGGACTTCCATAGACACATAGTCATACTACCAATTAAATTCCGAGGGGGTCTATCCAGAGCGAAGCTGTTTCCCGTACCATCGGTAAAACACAACCTCCTATTACACTTGCATGAGTATCCTATACCTAAATATATGAGAACTATGTCGTTATACCCTCACAACGTGCACAACTGTAATACTAGTCTTTTACGTATTTATCGCTGTCCAATCTCGATAATACTCTGACTAGGGATATTTAATGATTTATCCTTCGTGGACTGATACTGTCTCATATCATTCTCAATCTAGGAATAAATCACAGGGACCTCCTATAATTTATACATCTTGGTGATCTTATCACAAATGATAAGAGAGCAATCTCATTTGTCACATAGTTAATTTGTACAACAACACCATGATCTGTATAAATAGTGATGCTATGAGTCATAATTGTCCAACACTTTGTCCATCGCGAATGTGTTTGAATCATGAAGGCTTTGTTCCATATCAGTGTCTTGTCCAAGTTGTGATTTGTTGGCCAAAGTCAAGATCACTTCTTGTCCATCGACATCGATTATGAAGCTTTCCAAGGTCAATGGGTCTCGCTTAACTGGGATCATTAAGTTTGTTGTGCCAAAGCCAATGCTTAGTTGATTCAGAGGAAAAGGTTAGGAAAATATATTGGATATATTGGCATATATATTGTATATATATTTCGGACTTGGATGTCCACCTACTGGATCTAGGAATTGGATGAGATTCAATTGATCTTAGAGATCTACCTAGTTAAATATCATACAGCTTGTTGGCCAAAGTCAAGGTTGTGTGTTATTTAACGAGATCCTAGCCCACTAGGAAACAAGGTTTCCCGAGTACTCAACAGAGGGTTAGAGGCTCCCCGAAAAATAGTGGGAGGCAAGTATTAAATTTGCAATTTCATTTAGATACTTACCAATACGCGTTCATTTCAATTTTTCGTCAATAATTAAATAAATATATTAGTTGGACTAATATTTAATCGTTGTTTTAAATTAGACAGTTGGACTGTATTATAACTACTTCAAATTATAGTTGATTATATAATTGGATTATAGTAATCAAATATTTGAATTTAAATAATTAAATTATAGTTGATTATATAGTTAGACTACAGTAATCATTATATTAAATAGTACCTGAAATCGTTGATTGGATAATTGGACTATAGCAATCAAGATAACTAAAAGATTAGCTTTTAAAACATAAACCTGGGTAACAATGTCTTTAAACAACTTTAATTTTCAGAATGTGAATAAACCTCAGGATAGTCCTGGGAACTGAGAAGTTATTTTATTTGATAGAACAACCTCTTGGGCCTAAGCCCGGAGTTGACCAAATAGTAGAACATGATCTTTGGAAGATTCATGTAATGATAACTTTAGTGCTCAATCCATTATACTAGATGCAATGACTCTTTAATTCCATCGTCAAAATTAAGGATTAGATCCTTGTACCATGATGTTGAAATTAAAGATCTTCATAGATTAGATCTTAGAAGTACAAATTGCATAAGAAGCTTTTTAGCTCGTGTATGTCAGAGGGTACATCTGTCGAGCACTAGGTGTCGCAGATGATTGCTGACATCAATCAGCTAGGTTAGCTGGGCATTACCTACGTGGCCGAGACTACTAAAGATTTAATCTTATAGTCTCTACCCGAAAGCTGGGGCAGGTTCATTGTGAACCAAGAGTAAACTCATGAATAGTTGATGGCTATGCTCTAGGAGGCAGAGCCAGAGCTTCTAAAAAGAGGCAAAGGCAAAATCATCACAGTCTTCTAGGAAGACAAATGACATATCCCAAGATGTCCGCCTAAACTGTGGCAAACGAGGTCACTGGAAGTGTGACTGTCGTATGGACAAGGCATACATGAAGGAAGAGAAGACGGGCAAGGCGCCGGCTTTAAGTATGTTTGTCATAAATATGTTCACTATTAGTTTCAAAATAGGATTTTGATACTAGATGTGGTACATATATATGTACTGATGTGCAGAATCTGCTGATTAGCAGGATACTGACTTCAGTTGAGATAAATCTGCGAATCGAAAACAGGACGAGAGTCGCTGTTTTAACCGTAGAAACCTAAGTTTAGGAACTACCATTCAGGTGTGTACTTAAATTAGGTAAACTGTTAAAATGTACCTAGTTTTACTAGAAACATTATCTCTATATCAGAGTATAATCCGTTGCGGATATACCTTTATATTCTAGAACACTAAAGTGTTTCATTTTATAGAGATGATATTGAGATAAGCACATTAGATGTGAATAACAATATTTATATTTTGAATATAAATGAATCTAAAACGTATAACATGACAAACAAATAGCTCAAACTGATTTGATCAGATGAGACTTATTTGTGGCATTGTTGTCTGAGACACATTAAACAAGACTCGTATATCCACACTTTCGAAGAGTGGATACTAGGACGGATTTGAACCTATTCAAATGATGTCTACGAATCTAGTTTATTGGGCAAAGTGCCTAAAACACCTTTTACTTGGTAAAAGTACAAGTGCCATCGATCTGTTAGCCCTCGTTCATAGTGACGTAAGTGGGCCTATGTCTGGCTAGGCTAGAGGTGGATATGAACACTTCGTAACCTTTACGGATGTGGCATCGCGTTATGATTATGTGTTTCTTATGAAACATAAATCAGAAACTTTTGATAAATTCAAAGAGTTTTGACACGAAGTAGACAGACAGATCGGCTAAAGTATTAAACCATCACGGTTAGACCGTGGTGGAAAATACGTAAGCAATAAGTTTCTCAAATACTTGAAAGAGTATAGTATTCTTTCAAAGTGGACTCCTCCCGAAACACCTCAATTAAGCGGTGTGTCCGAACTGAGAAACTGAATTTTGTTGGACATGATAAGGTTAATCATGAGTCGCTATGAGCTACCATTTTCCTTTAAGGGATACGCATCAAACAGTGCAACACTTATTTTGAATAAGGTTCCATAAAAATCTGTTTGACAGACTTCATATTAGATATGAACAGGAAAGAAACCGGGTTTTCTCATTCCTGAAGATTTGGGAATGCTGGGCATATGTTTGGATGATACCAAACTAGAACCCAAATCGGATAAATGCCTAATTTGTAGGTTATCCTAAGATAACCAAAGTATAGTACTTATACAACTCACAAAAGAACAATTTAATTGTTGCTCACCATGCGGTTTTCCTAAGAGGAATACCTATATGCAGTGGTAAGTGGGAGGAAATTAAAACTCGATGAAAATCGGAGTAATACTATTCCAGGCACCGATTCTTTAACGGAACACAAAAAGTTCATCAGAGATGAAACTATACCATAATCTTCAAATACACAAGAACCGTGTAAGTTGGAGAGAGTCAGAAAATAACCTGGGAGGTATGGGTTTCTGATCTCACCTCATAAATATGTCAATCTTATTAAGGAAAACAGACCGTACGTATGAGGAACTGATACAAGGTATCGACTCCCTATTATGGCAAAGTGCCATGATTTCTGAAATGGATTCCATGTGTACCAACCAAGTTTAGACACTGGTTGTTGTACCGGAAGGCATTGTGCCTATTGGTACTATATAAGTCTTCAAGGAAGACAAACATGGATGGCAACATACCAACGTACAAAACTAGGCTTGTAGCGAAAAGGTATCGTTATCAACATTGTGTTGATTACGAAGAAACCTTTTACCCGTTGCCATGGTTAAATCCATTTGGATAATGCTTGCTAATGCTGCATGTTTCATTTATGAAATATGGCAGCTGGATGTCAAAATCGCTTTCCTTAAACAGAAACCTTTTGGAGGATGTTTACAATATCCTGACGGTTTTTTCATACCAAAAGAACCAAAAAAGGTTTGCAAGTTAATTCGATCCATTTATGGATTGAAGCAAACATTAAGTTCCTGGAACTATATCGTTTTGATGTAATCATAATGGTGTATAATTTAATTCAAAACGAATATGATTCTTGTGTATATAAGTAGGTTAGTGGGAGTGCACTAACATTGATTGTCCTATATAATGATAATATATCATTTCTTGGAAATGATATTCCCATAATACAATCGGTGAAAGCTTGGCTTTCATAAAAATTCTCCGTAGAATACTTGGGAGAGACAGCCTTTATTCTAGGAATCTTTATCTACTGGGATAGATCTAAAAGTTGTTGGCACTCTCCGAGAACTCGTACATTGGAATAAATGTACACGACCTGGTGTCTCATATACTTTGAGCATATAGAGTCACAATCAGGCCATTCCAAGTGATAGTCATTGGATTGATGTTAAGAACATCCTTAAGTATCTTAGATGATCTAAGGATGCTTTCTTAAGTTATAGAGAAAGAGAACTTGAAGTGACTGGGTTCACTGTTGCAAGTTTCCTAACCGACAAAAAAAAAAGACTATAAGTCGTAATAAGGGTACTATATAGTTTGAATAACGGAACAGTGAGCTGGAGATCTTCCAAGCAAGATACTGTTTCCGAATAAACAACAAAAGTGAATATTGCTGCAGCTGAGGCATCAATAGAAGCACTTAGGATTTTAATAATCTTAATTAGAAAGGTATAGTTCTGTTAGCAGCTGAGCTAGGCTACAAAATAGGCTAAATAATTAATGGTCTCATCAACGATCCAAGTATATACTTCAACTATTCATCTGATTCGTTCGGATCATACATCGTGGCGATGTGATGATCGAATAAATTGCTTCAGATGATAACTTTGTAAATCCGCTGACAAAAGTATTTTCTCAGCAGAAATTTGAACGAACCGTACATAGTTCAGGTGTAGTACACCTGAGTGATTGGCTATAGGCCAAGTGGGAGATTGTTGGACAATTATGACCCATAGCATCACTATTTGTACAGAACTTGGTGTTGTTGTACAAATTAACTATGTGACAAAGGAAATTTCTCTTTTATCATTTGTAATTAGATTACCGGGATATATAAATGATAAAATTCGATATGATTAGTTCCGGATTGATAAGATATGAGACAGTATCAATCCATGAAGGTTTAATCATTAAAACATCCCTATTCGGAGTATTATCGAGATTGGACATCAATAATACGGAATAGACTAGTATTACACTTGTGCGTGTTATGGGAGCATAACGGCATAGTTCTCATATATTTAAGTATTGGATACTTATGCATGTGTAATAGGAGGTTGTGTTTACCGATGGTACGGAAACAGCTTCGCTCTGGATAGACCCTCGGAATTCCATTGGTAGTATGACTATGTGTCTATGGAAGTCCGAATCAGGGTAGGTGTATTTGCTCTTAACCTGAGACTTGCACCGCTAATAATTGCGACAATCAATATACTTTAGTTTTGGTCGTCCAAGGCTTTAACCGGTTCTGTGTACGCCTCTTCTGGGTATATTGAGAATCGTAGTGTATTGGGTGTGATGTTAAGATGGAAGTATCACTCCAGTCATAGTGGAGATGATGGTCACGTAGGATACAGAACTAGTACTCTTTAGTACTGCAGTCATCAGGATAATATGGCAAGGTCATGATTATCCGATTATAGAGACTAGTTACTAGAGATCCGACATATGCTTCGTACGGGGCAGACACAATTCCAGCCCCAGGCCTAGCACGTGACATCCGATACTGGATCGCAATACGCAATACTACGTATACTACGCCTGATATAGATAACATATTCCTTTAAGAATATTTCTGGAGAATTAGGTAGGCATGGTGCTGTTGGAAAATCTAATCCATGTCCCAAGATCAAATGAACAAGCAAAACATATAAATGAATGAACAATATTGAAGTATGGCGGAATCATACTCACAAAGATCGGAATGCGGATGCGTTGATGAAATGAAAAATTTCTCCTTTGTGCAGTGAGGGTTTCGACCAAGGTGAG
>SKCR01006742.1:0-13652 GCA_019454045.1 Zanthoxylum bungeanum | reverse complement strand
TACATTAAACGTCTTTAAGGAAGACATACATGGATGGCAACATACCAACGTACAAAGCTAGG
Organism: Zanthoxylum bungeanum; assembly: GCA_019454045.1. Lineage (NCBI taxonomy): Eukaryota > Viridiplantae > Streptophyta > Magnoliopsida > Sapindales > Rutaceae > Zanthoxylum > Zanthoxylum bungeanum. Next base: position 13,590 of record SKCR01006742.1, on the reverse strand, counting down.
CTTGTGACGAAAAGGTATCGTTATCAACATTGTGTTGATTACGGTTCAACCTTTTACCTGTTGCCATGGTAAATCCATTTGGATAATGCTTGCTGAAATATTGCATATTTCATTTATGAAATGTGTCAGTAAAGATCAAAATCGCTTTCCTGAAAGGAACCTTTTGGAGGATTTTACAACATCCTGACGATTTTGTACAACCGACAAACAAGGTTTGGCGGGTTATACGATCCATGTTTGGATTGATGCAAGCATTAGGTTCTTGGAACTGTCGTTTTGAAATAATCATAATGGTTTATGATTTGACTCAAAACGAAATGATTCTTGTGTATATAAGGAGGTTAGTGGGAGAGCACTGATAATGAAATTCCCATAAAGCAATTGGTGAAAGCTTGGCTTTCATAGATATTCTCCGTAGAATTCTGGGGAGTAACAGCCTTTATTCAAGGAATAAAGATCTACTGGGATAGATTTGGAGTTGTTAACACTCTCTAGGAAATTGTACATTTAAAATGTACTGATATGGTGTCTCATACGCTTTGAGCATATGGAGTCACAATCAGGACAATCCAAGTGATAGTCACTGGATTGAAGTTAAGGACATCTATTAGTATCTTAGAGAACTAAAGATGTTGTCTTAAACTATGGAGAATGAGAACTTGAAGTGACTGGGATCACTGCTGCAAGTTTCCAAACAGTTAAATACTGCGGTACTATAAAGTTTGAATAACGGACAGTGAGCTGGAAATCTTCCGAGCAAGATACTGTTGCCGAATAAACAACAAATGCGGATTATTGCTGCGGCTGAGTGCAGCAATAGAAGCCACTTGGGTCGAAATAAATCTAATTAGATTAGATATAATTCTGTTAGCGCTGAGTTGGGCGTCAGCACAGACTAAAGAATTAAAGGTCTCATCGACGATCCAGATATATACTTCTATATTCATCTGATTCGTTCGGATCATACTTCGTGGCGATGTGGTGATCGTATAAATCACGTCAGACGATAATCATGGAAATCCGCTGACGAAAAACCTTTTCTCAGCAATTTGAGCAAACCGTACATAGTTCGGGTGTTCGACACTTGAGTGACTGGCTATGTGCCAAGTGGGAGATTGTTGGATAATATGACCCATAGCGTCACTATTTGTACAGATCATAGTGTTGTTGTACAAATTAACTATGTGACAAGGAAATTGCACTCTCATCATTTGTGATTAGATCACCTTAGATATATAAATGAAGAGAGGTCCCTATGATTAGTTCCTGGATTGAGAATGATATGAGACAGTATCAGTCCACGAAGGATTAATCATTAAATATCCCTAGCCGGAGTATTATCGAGACTGGACATCGATAATGCGGAATAGGCTAGTATTGCACTTGTGCGCGTTGTGAGGCCACAACGGCATAGTTCTCATATATATAAGTATTGGATACTTATGCAAGTGCGATAGGAGGTTGTGTTTCACCGATGGTACGGGAAACAGCTTCGCTCTGGATAGACCCCTCGGAATCCCATTGGTATTATGACTATGTGTCTATGGGAGTCCGACATCAGGGTAGGTGTGTTTGGTCTTAACCTGAGACTTGCACCGCTAATGCTTACGACAATCAATATACTTTAGTTAAGGTCGTCTAGGACTCTAACCGGTTCTGTGTACGCCAATGCTGGGTATATTGAGAATCGTAGAGTGTATTGGGTGTGATGTCAAGACGGAAGTATCACTCCAGTCATAGTGGAGATGGTCACGCAGGATACGGTATTAGTGCTCTTAAGTGCTGGCCGGCCATCGGGATATTATGACAAGGTCATGTATATCCGATTATAGAGACTAGTTACCAGACATTCGACATGTGCTTCGGACGGGGCAGACACTTATCCAACCCCAGCCCTAGCACGTGATTATCCGATACTGGGCCGATATACACGATACTTGGCATACTACGCTTGATATAGATCTTAAATATTCTTAGATGAATATGACCGGAGAATTCGTTAGACTTGGTGCTTTGCTAGGAGTCGGCCTTGTCTCGTAAATCGGTAGAACGTAGTACTTGGTACGTACGTGATTCGGATGCTCCGACGACCGTATTTACTGCCGACTTATCCGAGGATCTCATGGGTCGCTTCCCAATAATCCACCGATGACGTATGACTCGCACTCTTAAATAATCTGGGATTATATAGAAGAGAGAGAGAATTAATCTAGGATTAATTACGGAGATATTTTATCTGGATAAAATATCGTCTAAAGAGAGAGAATGATTAATTTGGAATTAATCGGTAAATTAATATATTGATATATTAAATGAAATTAGATTTCGACGCGGAATTAAAATTAGATTTTAATTCGGGCGAACGAATAATTTAGAATTAATTTGTTAGCGACGTGAATAGTGAATTCGCTAGGCGTAATCATTTAATTACGACGCAACGGAAAATTCGCTAATTAGGAATTAGCGAAACCGAGCCCGAGTGTGATTGCGAGCGCATTCGTATTTCGAATTCGAGTGCGGCGACGCAAGTCACATCAAGCGTCAAATCATTCGTCACATCAAGCGTCAAATCAAAAGTCACTTTGAGTGATGTGATTGATTGATGTGATTGATTGAGTGATAGACACACATCACTTATAAAGTAAAATGAATAGTTGATGTGTGTGGTTGAAATAGTGAAAGTTGGTGGGAGTATTTACCATTTTATTTTTTGGTAAATGCTTTATATTTTTTTTATGGAAAAATATATAAACCTTTTTAGAAAAGGTTTTACCAACTAATAACACATCATCTCTCTCCATTTTCTCTCCACACTCTCACGCCAAAAATGGACAATTTGCTCACTGTTTTTTTCTTTGTAAAAATCGAGCAAAGGGAAGCCAAGAGTTGGGTTTTTGTGGCAAAAACCGCAAGTGCTAGCACACTACGAGACTTGCGAAGGTGGTAGGGAGGTTCACCCATGAGTCGGGATTCGTTTGACGCAATCTTGGAGCTGAATTTCGCAGTTCAAAATTCTGATTTGCAGGGCAGTGAACTGCAGTGATTGGCGCCACTTTGAGAGCCCAAAACTTGTTTTGTTTGTTGCCGATTCGTCTCAACCGATCGATGTGAGTATTCCGCTACCTCCTTTGATGTATTCACACATGTATTTCATTTCTTGTTTGATCTTGGGACCTAGATAAAACCTAACAATGCTTATGTGTGAAGGGTTTGCTGGTCGTGAGGGCTTTGAAGGGTATTTGGTTGATGCTCGACAGTGTGTTGAAGGCTGCCTAAGGCCGAGAGCTGAGTGATGATCAGGCTACGTGGAGTGTGAGTGAGGTGTCCTTGAGTTTGCCGAGTGTGATGGCTCCTTTGGAGGTGTCCCTGGCTGCCGTGAGTGTGCTTCTTTATTTTTGTTAGTTTGATGAGTTTAGGGTTTTGTTTTGAGGGGTTGTTGTGGAGAGGGCAGTGGCTGGTTACGTAAGTGGAAGGTGGTGTGTTTGTGGCGTGAGGCAGTGAGTGGAGTGGTGTAGGGCTAGCTGTGTGAATAGGCAGTGACATGATTGGGCTGATGCGTTGATTTTGAGGGGGCTTGATGACGTGTTGTAAGAGTTTGTGAGTGGGTGATGGCGTGATGAAGGGGAAGTTATGGGCGTGAAGAATGAGGGTTGAGTGAGTGGAGTGATAGCGTGATGAAGTAGGCTGAGTTGTAGGAGTTTGCTACGTGAAGGAGGGCTTGGAGTTTAGGGTTGACGTTGAAGGGCTGCCGTTTATGGAGGGTTTCACTTGTGTGTTAGTGCATGGGGCTGCATGGTTTCATTATTTTTATTTGAGAGAGAGAGAGGGGCCAAAGGTGAAGATGCCGTGAGTTTGAGTGAGGGAAGCTTGGGTTACGTGTGCATGGGGGAGCCCCGGGAACTTAGGGTTTTGTTTGTTTTTATAGTGGAGAGGGAGGCTATTAAATGTTTTTTTATTTGGTGAAGGGTGGGTGTGTTGGATCATTTATTGGGAGGCAATTATTTAATGCTTAGGGTTTGACTTTTTGTGCTTTGGTTTGTTACTTTGTTGAATTTGTTTGTGTGTTCACGTGGAGGGCTTTGTGGCTTAGTTTGTCTTGTTTATTTGGTCTTTGTGTTTGTTGGTGGGTTATTTAATTAATTTTGTTGCTTTGTATTTATGTTTTCACGTGGGGTACTAGGTGTAAGGGTTAGTGCTTATTTTTGTGTTGTTTTCGTGAGATGGAGGGTTAATGAGAGAGAATGTGCTAAGGTTTTTGTCTTCATGCATGGCTAGTGGATACTTCACGTGGGGATCATGCATGCATGGGTGTGGTGCATGTGAGTAGGGCTTGAATGGCTAGGGTTTATTCTTTTTTGTGTTGTGGACGTGAGAGAGGAGAGGGTAGGTTCACGGTTTGGGCCGGGGATAAATTTTAAAACAGGGTTCAGCGAGCAAACTCAAAGCTAAGCAAGCGAATTAAATCCAACAAGGTGTCAATTTCTGACTTTTCCCTTCCGACGTCCGTTTCCCGCGACTTCCACAACTTAAAGAGGTAGTGTCTCCATGTGAGACTCATCATCGGGACTTATATGCAAAAATGCAGTGCCTACACTGAGAAAGAATTAATCTGTGATTAATTATGTCGAGAAATTATCTGGGATTAAATTTTTCGAGAAGAGAGAATACGATTAATTTGGAATTAATCGGCAAAGTAAATTTAATAGTTAAATTGGATTTTACTATTTAATTTATTTAATTGGGCTAAAATAATATATTGGATATATTAAATGAAATCGAATTTCAGAGCGGAATTAAAATTAGATTTTAATTCGGGTAAACGAATTAATTTAGAATTAATTCGTAAGCGACTTACGTAATAATATTGCGAGACATTATTATTTAATTAAATTAGATTTAATTAAGTCGCAATGGTAAATTTGTTTAATTTAGAATTAAATGAACCCGGGCCCGAGCGAAGTTGCGTGTTGGATTGTCCGACTTAAATTTGGAATTTGAAGTGGGGCCCACCAACTTACATCAATGTGTTTGACACTTGATGGAATTTGGTAATTGGTTGAGTAAAAGCTTGAGATTTCTTTTTCTACACTCAAACCAAATCCTACACACCAACCTAATATATAAAGTCAAGTCAAACTTTGGAAGTGTTAGCTTATTACTATTCACCGCATCTTCTCTACTTCTTCCTTAGCAAAACCGTGAGCTTCATTTCTCTCTTATGGAGTTTTGTTGCAAAATTCTTGTAAGCTAGCACTTTAAGGAGTCAAAAGAAGATGATAGGGAGACTCAGCCATGATTTTGGAACAACTAAGAGGGCTTGGAGCTTCCATCATCCAAGAAAAAGTTTTGAACTCAACCGATCAATGTAAGTCCTCCGCAACTTATTTTTGATTTTATTCACACATGAATCACGCTTAGAGATCCTGTGGCATGTCTAGGACACTAAAAATGGTATCAGAGCGAGATCTAAGCTTGATTTAATTTCTAGGGTTCATGACTTTAAATTTGGGTATTCTTGCTTGGAGCATGAAAATGCAAAATTGGATGTTTGGTTATGCTTGGATGATGATGACTTGGAGTTGTGTATCAGTGGTTTGTGAAAAATTGATTGGATCAAAATTTCTCAAATTTGTTAGCTTGGTCGAATGGTACCCTAGTTGTAGCTCATAGTGAATTTTTGAATTTTAACAATTGGATATGTTAAATGGCATGAAATGAATCTAGAAATATTGAATGTTGATTTAATTGGATTGAAATCAAATTGAATGATTTTTTGTTGCCATTGCCGTGAGATGTATAGCATGTTGTAGAATTGATTTTGCCCCATTTTATGTTGGACATGAATTTGGGTATTATGCATGATTAATTAGATTAAATTGATGTTTTGGAATCATTAGGTTAATTAATTAATTATGGTGATTGCACTTTAATTGAATTAATATATATTTTCGAATGGTGTATTAATTTAATTTGTTGTAATTGGGCTTAATGGGCTTGGTTGGGCCAAGTTTGGTTTTGGTCAATTGGGTTGGATCCAATTGGGCCTAAAACCATTTCCATAAAGTCCAAAGTATGACATTGGGCCTTTAATAATTTAATTGGGCCTAATGGGCCTAAATTGATTTTATGGAATATGGTGATTCCTAAATTGGGCCTTGACATCTTGGGTTTGATCCATAATGGCCAAAGCCCATGCCTAAAGAATTAATTGAAAGCCCATTGGACTTTAATTGAATAGTATTGGATGCTAATTGGGTCTTTGAGACCCAATTGGATTGGATTTGGAATCCAAGTCTTAAAGGCACTATTAAAAGTGTAATTATTTAATTTGGAATTAAATATGAATTAGCATTGGATACAATTTAAATTGGATTTAAAATTGTAGTTCAATATAATTCAAGAATACTTACTTTGAGTATTTATTCTTAAACGAGTTTGACTCGAGCAAATCAAATCGTTGTTTGAACATTGGATGGTCATTAATCAAAGATTAATTAATTGGATTAGATTTATTGATAACATGCTTTGTGTGAATACTTGGATGTATTGTATGAATAATGTATATCGGATGGATATTAGAAGGTTGAGGGCAATTTTGGAAATTGTTGTAATAAATTTAGAATTTAATAAATTGGACCTGCGAGTCCAGCCTATTACCTCTTTTCTCATTGTATTTCTCTTCTCACCAATTCCCCTCAATGTAAATGAGGTTTCTTTAGAAGTATTATGTAATTGGGTAGAAGTATGATTAGTGCTAGTGGGAGAGAGGAAATGGAGAGATTTGTTCTAAGAATAATTTGTTGTATATCCATCCGCATATCATTATTAATTTTATCGCGCCTTATTATGCTTTTGGAACAACTAAGAGGGCTTGGAGCTTCCATCATCCAAGAAAAAGTTTTGAACTCAACCGATCAATGTAAGTCCTCCGCAACTTATTTTTGATTTTATTCACACATGAATCACGCTTAGAGATCCCGTGGCATGTCTAGGACACTAACAGGTATGGTTCCATCCATTCAAGGAGTGTTCCCTTTGAACTGCGAAATAATGGGGCTATAGCACAAGCCAAAGAACCAAGGTCGCACTATAAATCCAAACACATTCAAAGAAAGTATCACATACTGAGAGAATATGTTGGATATGGGCAGATAGTCATTCAGAAAACACCTTTAGCTGACAATGTAGCTGATCCACCCACAAAGCCAATGAGCCAAGAACAAATGGAGCGTCATCTTGAGAATATGGGCATTGGGTATCATAACAACTGGCTTTAGTGCAAGTGGGAGTTTGTTAGAGTGTATGCCCTAAAATCAGTTATGAATGTAATGGTTTAAGGCATAATATTTGTAGTATAGTTTATTATTTACTAATAAAAGACATTTGTTAACTACACATTATTACATCCATAATTTATTGGTATGTCCTTAGACATTATGTCAGATGAATATCGTTGATCCAAAAGACGTTTGCAATTATAAGAGTCAACGGTATTTATATATGTCTGAAATTAAGTTCTTAGTCAAATGTGATTGTTATACAAGATAATAATATATCACTTTACCAATATTGTTATGTGTCGCCTAAATTGACATATGATGTTAATAGAATCGATGATGAGTCTTATAACATAAGGACACAAACAATAGATGTTTCATTAGAAGAATGAATTATCGAACACGACCACAGAAGCGTAAGATCATATGGTAATATTGTCTAAGGTCATTGATCTTCGTAATAATATATTAGTGTCGTCATATCCTCTGACCTGAGATCATATGATGACTTATGTGATAATACTCTTGGTTCACTAGATTATCCTCATTCGACTATCCATGTCCTTTGAATAAATACTAGATGACCTTGAGCGATTGACGTACGAGGTCATGTATGCTTCAAGATGGAATCTGATAGCTTTAATAATAAAAATTAGAGATGTTTCAAGGAAACTCAAAGTTGCGGATATAAGTCTTTGGTCAATTAGTCGATATCTTAGAGATATCAAATCCATAAGATAAAGTTTAAAGATATGTCGAGTATAAGTATTTGACCTTACCAGACTCGATAAGAAACATAAATATCGGAATAAATGAGATGACATACTCGAAGTGTGTTCTAACAGGTTCATATGTTTTCTCACTTCATTCATCGACTAGGGTCCATGGCTTGCTGGTAGACAATTACCCATGGTCTGTGGAATATCATAGAGAAGAAATATTAAAGAGTTAATATTATTCAACTGCTACTCGATAATGAACCTATGACAGTCGCACAATATAGTTCTCGTCTATGTTATAAATTCGATGATGTTTATTAAAAGTTAATAAATGATTATTTTGGCGTTTCCTAATTAGATTATGATATTCGAGATATTTCGGAAATATTAATTTGATTAATAAATTCGAAATATAAAATTAGATTTAATTGGTTAAATAAATATTTGATATTTATATTAAATAAATTAAATGTAATTCTAATTAATTGTTAATTAAAATTAAGTAAGTTAAATTAATTAATTAATAGTTAATTAATTATTATGCCAAAATAATATTTAATCTATTGGGCTTTAATTTAATGGGCTAGCATTCAAATTAATTAGAGTCCTAATTGAGATTAAATAGGGAAGTCTTTATTTAATTAAGATTCCTAATTTGATTAAATATTTATTTTGGAAAGAATTTTTAAGAGATCAAATATGATTTAGATATTATATTATTCTTATTATATTGAGATATAATTAAAACAAATCCTATGCTAATATATAAATAAGCACCGCAAGTTAATAAAAGAGGGAGAGAGCAATTGATTCTTAATAAAAATAAAAGGGCAATTGATTGTTAATATAAAGAGGCAATTGTTGCCTGAAGCGTTATATATATACACAAAAAATTACCGTGTGAAATATATATGATATATATATACATTGTCTGTGCAATTTCATCTCTCGATTGAAATAGTTCCAATTTATTCCAAATGACTTCAATATCTTAGAAAGAAAATGGTTTCTTTTGTTCTCGAAAGTGAGAACAATTTGTTCATAGATGAGTGCTAGTGTGCCAACTAGAGATGCAACGCTTGGTGCACTACTACAAGAGAAAAATCAAGGAGAATATTCAAAAGGCTCAAGAAAATTAATAAGCACATCAATGTATGTTTTATTATTAGTAAATATTATTTATATTGATAAATAAAATATATTGCATGCAAGTTAAAATTAATTGATATTAATTTATTAGTATATTGTTTACATCAACAACGGCATAACAACGATATTTAAAGTGGTTTTGGAAGAAAATTTTAAATTTCAGTCACATGAATGCTTCCGCGCTAACTGCAAAACATTTCAAGAACTTTTTTTTCCAATATAATTAGGATGGAAGTTGAACAAAGAAAAAAAACAAATTTCAATTGTTTTTTAGACTTAAATTCGGTGTTGAGCTAAATTTTATATTAAACATTTTATAAAATATGTTTGATAGTTTTTGGATAATAATTTAAATGTAATCAAATCTTGAACGTGCATTATTATTAAAATACACATTAAAGAAGATTATGAAAATTTTAACATAATTCAACTGATCCAAATTCTTATTTTTGGGACTAGTTGTAAATTCAATCTCCAAACACCAATTAATAATGTCTTTGTTGTAAAATTAGTGTCATTAAACATCAACTAACATGCAAACAACCAGATCAAACTAGAAAATCGGATCTAATATGCATAAACCCTAGAAACCTTAAAACTTGATAATTTAAGAAAAACCTTTTTTAATCCAAGTCGAGATAATCCTCTGTCCTTAAGAACTTATTGGCCCCGTCACAAGTGCTTTACGGATTCGCAATTGGCCAATGTCCTCCCAGGATAACTTGGTTCCTTCTTGTCCAAAGAGCACTCTTTGACAAGTATTCGAACCGAGAATGTGGTGAAACTCTCTCCAAAAACAAATAAAGAAAACAAAATGTCTCTGTAAAATTTGGATCTCTTTTCTGTCTATTTGTTTTGGATATAAGCCTTCTTTTATAAGGCATGGAAGGGTGTCAATAGGGCACCCATTGGGATGGGGTGCAACCCTCCAAAGGGTTGTACCCCTCACAAGCACCCAATCCAACCAAATGACAGAATTACCCTTAATGAAATATTTAGAAGAATTTCCAACAATCCCCCACAATTCTTCAAATATTCATGGAGACACTTGAGAGAGTTACCTGAACTAAAGCTGCATCGAAATAGGTAGCTTTCGCCTTGAACCTTTCCTAGTGAGTGACAATCGGATTTACTTGGCAACTAGTGACCCATAGTCTTGAACTGTTCTGCCGTTAGTGTAAACCAAGACAATTGCCAACACACAGCTTTAATTCGACCATTTTCCCGTTCTACGATTGTGTTCATTTTGGCCCTGAACAACGGTCCCGGATTCATCAAGCACTTTAGGGTAACCCGCCTTTAAAGGTTCCCATGGAAGCGGTCTCACTTCTGACTTGAAATAGGTGATCTACTATGAAGAGGTAATCTGTCTTTACCCCCATTAGGACTCATCTCCTAATATAGTGATCATTAAAAGCCTTAGCTTATCCTAACCAATGACAGACAGCACTCAGCGTCATTATCGGAATGGGAAAGAGTACGAAACTCTTCAGTGCTTGTTTTGAATTGCATAAAGTTTCTGTTGTCCCTTTTGAACCTAGATCTTGGGATCTCCAGTCAGCTAGGTTGGGTTTCCACAGTGACAATTCTTAGATTATAGGCTTCAAGCCCATTCCCCTCGATGACTTCTCAACTTGCTCTCGAGGTAAACCTTTAGTTAGTGGATCCGCTAGGTTTTCCTTCGACTTAACATAATCGATCGTTATTATGCCACTTGAGAGCAGTTGACGTATGGTATTATGTCTCCGACGTATATGTCGAGACTTACCATTATACATTGTATTTTGGGCTCTCCCAATAGCCGATTGGCTTTCACAATGTATGCTAATCGTTGGCACCGTTTGGCCCAACTAGGAATATCCTCCAGGAAGTTTCTAAGCCATTCTGCTTCTTCCGCTGTTTTGTCTAATGCTATGAAATTCCATAGTAGACCGGGCAACACATGTTTGCCTCGAGGATTTCCATGACACAGCTGCATTACTAAGTGTGAAAATAAATCCACTCATGGATTTGGAATCCACCGTATCAAAATCCAGTTAGCATCGTTGTATCATTCTAGTACACAGCAGGATATCACTCGTAATGTAGCCCATTTTTGAAGTTTCTCTCAGATACCTCAAAACTCTTACTATGGCTTTCCAGTGGTTATGTCCTGGATTGCTCGTATATCTGCTTAGCCGATTCACAGCTTGAGCGATATCAGTTGTGTGCAATTCGTGAGATACATCAGACTTTCGATGATCCTTGAATACTCTAATTGCGATATGCTTAAACCAGTATTCTTTGATAAAGGAAGAGTTAGGTTAGCTACTCCCAATCTTTCATATCAAATTTACTGGATAACACTTTCTTGGTAGACTGAATCAACTCATGATTATTACCAATTATCAGCATATCGTCTACATAGAGACATACAACGACATATCATTCTTGAGTTGATACACTTATCACACTCATCGGTTTTAAACCCACTTGATAACATCTCTTTGTCAATGTTCTCATGTCATTGTCTAGGTGCTTGTTTTAATCCGTACAAGGATTTTACAAGTTTGCACACCTTCTGTTCTTATCCAGGAACATTAAACCATTCTGGTTGTTCCATGTAAGTCTCTTTATCCAATTCACCATTCAAGAATGACGTCTTTACATCATTTTGATGTATTTCAAGACCAAATATAGCTTCTATGGCTATAAGCATTCTACTGATGTGATACGAATCACTGGTGGATAGGTGTCAAAGTAAACAAGACATTCTTTCTGTCTATAATCTTTTATGACAAACCTCGCCTTGTACTTATCTATTGATCCATCCATTTTCATCTTTCCATTTGTAGCCCAGTGGCTTACAACCTGGAGGAAGATCAACCAACTCCAAGTATGGTTCTGTAGGATTGAATCAATCTCACTGATAGTCGCCTCTTTCCACAGAGGTGCCTCCAGAGAAGACATTGCTTCTTTATAGCTTTGAGGCTCATTTTCTAACAAATATGTCAGAAAATCGGATCTGACTCTTGGTCAACCTGATCACTGTCCTTGACAGTATCAACAAATCTTTTGAGAGACTCTCTTCTTTGTCTTTCCTTACAAGGAAATGTCTCTTCAAAAATATTGCATTCCTTGACTCAATCATCACACTTGGATTGATGTCAGAAATCTCATACTTGTGTGCCAAGAATCGATATGTATTACTGTTGCAAGTATATCTGATGAATATACAGTCAACAGTTTTGGGTCATATTCCACCTTCTTAGGTTTAGGAACCATCACCTTGGCAATTGGCAAGACACCCCCACATTTTCAGATATTTGTAGGAAGGTACATAACCTTTCCACAACTCATATGGTGTCTTGTCTAATCTTCTGTGAGGAAGCTTGTTCAGAACGTAGTTCGCGGAAAGCAGGGCTTTCCCCCCCACAAGTTCTGAGGTAAGCCAGAACTAGTCAACATGGCATTCATCAATTCCTTCAACGTTTGGTTTTTGCACTCAGCATCCCATTGAGGTGAATAAGGAGCAGTGGTTTCGTGAATAATTCCGTGCACAGAATAATATTCACCGAATGATGAAACATATTCACCACCACTATCACTTCTGATTCTTTTGATTTACTTGCCAAGTTGATTTGCAACTTCGTTCTCAGTGTATAAAGCTCTCAATAGCTTCAGCTTTGCTCCTCAGCAAATACACTTAACAGAATCTTGTGCTTTCATCGATAAAAGTGACAAAGTACTTTTTACCGCCTCTTATTTGCACAATATTCATGTCACACACGTCAGTGTGTACAAGTTCCAAGGGTTCAGAACTTCGTTCTATGATGTTCTATGTATTTTCGCTTCAACACATGCCTCACACTCATGTTGGCTATCAATGCAAATTTAGGTATAAGGTTCATGTTAATTAATGTACGCATTGTATCATAATTAACATGTCCTAACTTCTCATGCCATACATTTTGTGACTCAATAATATAAACAGAAGTTTTAGCTTTATTAATAGCACAAATGACAGTCATTGAAAAGACCCTCAGCGAGGTATCATTTTCCTACATAGACATCATTTTTTGGTCAATACAATCTTGTCAGAAACAAATACAAACCCGAGACCGAGTTCTTCCGAATATCTGGAACATGCAAACATTCTTATATGTAAGCTCCATTCCGGATATCATTTTCAGAACTACTGTGCCTTGTCCAACCACTCTAGAGGTAGACGAGTTTCCCATTGTCAGATGATCGCCGCCATCGACCTTTCTGATACGAGGAAAACATCTTGCTATCAGCACAGATATGACGAGTAGCCCTAGTGTCTACCCATCATTCTCTCGGATTCCCAACCAAGTTGGCTTCAGTTACCACTGCTGAGAGATTCATTTCTGAAATCTCATCAGTTAACTGCTCATCTTCAGCGACATAGGCCTCATTTTTCCTGCCATTGTCCTGAGATATCT
>SKCR01006741.1:0-13614 GCA_019454045.1 Zanthoxylum bungeanum | reverse complement strand
AGATTAGCATTTAAAAGACGATCTAGGGAAAATTATTTAAATGGTTTTAATTTTCAAATTGGGAATAAATTTCAGGATGGTCCTGGAAAATAATAAGTTACTTTATTTGATAAAATAACATTTTATGCATAAGCCCGAAATTAAGCAAATAGTAGAGCATAATCTTTGGAAGATTTATGTAATGATGACTTTAGTGCTTAATCCATTAAGCTTGTCGCAGTAGACTCCTTAATTTCTGAATCAGAACTAAGAATTAGATTCTTAAAGTATGATAATGAAATTGAAGGATCTTCATAAATCTATCTTTAGATTTTAGAAGTACTAAAATTGCAATAATAACTCTTGGAGAGTTAATGACTATTCTAAATGAGACAAAGTCAAAGTTTCCAATTAGGCGAGTAGCGCAAGGCGCACCTTACTTCGATATTCTAGAAGGCCAAGGCTTGGCCAATGGCTTCTGGAGTGTTGAAACTGGCAAAGGCAAAATCATTATAATCTTCTGGGAAGATAAATGACATATCCTAAAAATGTCTACTTAATTGTGGCAAACGGGATCGCGGAAGCGTGACTGCTGTTTGGACAAAGCAGACATGAAGGAATTGAAGACGGGCTTGGCTCCAACTTCAAATATGTTTGTCAACATTATGTTCACTACTAGTATTAAAATTGGATTTTAAATACTTAGTGTGGTACATAAAATATATGTATTGATGTCCAGAATCTGCTATGAGCAGGATACTGACTTCAATTGAGATTTAATCTGCGGATTGGAAACGAGACGAAATTTTTTGTTTCAACCGTAGATACCTAAGTTTAGGAACTACCTTCGGTGTGTGTACTTAAATTAGGAAACTGTTATAATGTAACTAGTTTGACTAGAAACATTATCTCTATATCAGTGTTTAACCCGCTGCGGGTGAACCTTTATATTCTGGAACAGTAAAGTGTTTCATTATATAAAGATGATATTGAGATAAACACATTAGATGTGAATAACAGAATTTATATTTTGAATATAAATAAAATCTCAAACATAAAACATGACAAACAAATAGCTCAAACTGATTTGATTAGAAGAAACTAAATTGTTGCATTGTTGTCTGGGACTTACTAAAACAAGAATCGTATATCCACAATTTTGAAGAGTGGATACTAGGTGTTTTAATTCCATTCAAATAAAGTCTACGAATCTAGTTTATTGGGCAAACAGTGCCTAAAACACTATTTACTTGGTAAAAGTGTAAATGCCACCAATATGTTAGCCATAGTTCATAGTGAAGCAAGTGGGCCCATGTCTAGCAAGGCTAGATGTGGATATGAATATTTCGTGACCTTTACGGATGTGGCATCGCATTATGGTTATGTGTTTCTTTTGAAGAACAGAAATCGTAACTTTTAAGTTTCGACACGAAATAGACAAACAGATCGGCTATTTATTTTATACGTCACGGTAAGACCGTAATGGAAAATATTAAGCAATAAGTTTCGAATATACTTGAAAGAGTTTAGTATTCTTTCAAGTGAAGACTCCTCGCGGAACACGTCAGCCTGACGGTGTGTTCGAACCGAGTAATCGAATTTTATTGGACATGATAAGGTCAATCATGAGTCGCTCTGAGCTATCATTTCCTTCAACGGATAAGCATAAACAGTGCAGAACTTATTTAGAATAAGGTTCCATAAAAATTTTGTTTGACAGATTTCATATTAGATATGAACGGGAAAGAAACCGGGTTTCTCATTCCTATAAATTTGGGATGCTAGGCATACGTTTGGATGATACCAAACTAGAACCCAAATTGGATAAGTGCCTATTGTATGTTATCATAGGGATAACCAAAGTATGTACTTATACACTCACTTGAGAACAATGTATTATTGCTACCATGGGTTTCCTAAGAGGATACAATATGCAGTGGAAGTGAGAGGATAATGTAAACTCGATGAAATCGTAGTAATACTATTTCAGGCCCCGAATCTTAATGGAACACAAATAGTTCATCAAAGATGAAACATAACCAGTAATCTTCGAATACACAAGAACCGCGTAGGTCGGAGAGAGTTCAGAAAACAACCTGGGGAATGGGTTTCTGATCTCCCTCATAAAGATGTCTATCTTATTGAGGTATTCCAACTGAACTACGTATGAGGCAGTGATACAAGGTACGACTCCCTATTATGACAAAGTGTCATGAATCCGAAATGGATTCCATGTATAGCACATGTTTAGAACTAGTTGATGTACCGCAAGGCATTGTGCCTACTGGTACTGATAAGTCTTCAAGAAGATATACATGGATGGCAACATACCAACGTATAAAGTGTTGGTTTATTCTAAGGTCCCAAGATCAAATCAAGACATGAAATTATGTGTGAACACATCAACGGAGGTAGCGGAATACTCACATTGATCGGTAGAGTCGATATGGAGACGATTCAAGCCCAAAAACGCACTGCCATGTAAGCCTACTGCATGCAGTCCACTGCCTACAAAAACAGAAAATTAAGTGAAGAAACGGAGCTCCTAGCTTCGTCGGATGGATCCCGTCTCATGGTCGAACCTCCCTACCACCTTCGCAAGACTTGTAAGTGTGCTAGCACTTGATTTCTCACCATGAGAAACCACTCTTGCTTCCCTTTAGCTCACGCCATTTTTGGCTTCCAAAAACAGTCCACACCTTGTGATTTCGTGAGGAGAAGAGAGAAATTTGAGAGAGAAAAATGTGTATTGTTATTAAAATGATTTACCAAAAATCAATTTATATTTATGCCATAATTTATTAAATTAATAATAAAATTATGACACATAACATGCAATGGCTTAGAGTATAAAACACTCAATTTCCATGCAATAACATTGAGTGCATTGTACACAATCTACATGCAATGACTTAGAATGACATGTGTCATGTGGGCCCCACACGTTTCCAAATGAAAGTGGGCCCACGTGCACTCACGCGTTCGGGTTCGATATTTCCGAAATACCGAGCTTACGTCGCGACGTTAATTCAATCGAATTTAAATAAATAATCGCGCCCGGCGAAATTATTATTTACGTCGCTAACGAATTAATTCTCAATTAACTCGTTTGCCCGAATTAAAATCTAATTTTAATTCCGCGTCGAAATCTAATTTCGTCTAATATATCGAATATATTAATACATCGATTAATTCCGAATTAATCGTTCTCTCTCTTTAGACGATATTTTATCCCGGATAAAACATCTCCGTTATTAATCCTAGATTAATTTTCTCTCTCTTCTATTATAATCCCAGATTATTCAAGAGTGCAAGTTGTGCGTCATCGGTGGATTATCGGGAAGCGACCCATGAGATCCCCGGATAATCTGGCAGTAAATACGGTCGTCGGAGTGCCCGAATCACGTACGTACCAAGTACTACGTTCTACCGATTTACGAGACAAGGTCGACTCCTAGCAAAGCACCAAGTCTTCCCAAGTTCTCCGGACATATTCATCAAAGAATATCTAGATCTGTATCAAGCGTAGTATACAATTGTATTGTGCATATCGGCCCAGTATCGGATAATCACGTGCTAGGGCTGGGGCTGGATAAGTGTCTGCCCCGTCCGAAACACATATCGGATGTCTGGTAACTAGTCTCTATAATCGGATATTCATGACCTGGTCATAATATCACGATTGGATGCGCATCACTTTAAGAGCACTAATACCGTATCCTGCGTGACATCATCTCCATTACGACTGGAGTGACACTTCCGTCTTGACATCACATCCAATACACTACGATTCTCTGATAAACCCAGAAGAGGTGAACACAGAACCAGTTAAGATCCCCCAACCACCAAAACCAAAGTTTACCGATTGTCGTAAGTATTAGCGATGTAAGTCTCAGGTTAAGACTATACACACCTACCTTGATTTCGGCCTCCCATAGACACCTAGTCATAATACCAATGGGATTCCGAAGGGTCTATCCAGAGCGAAGCTGTTTCCCGTACCATCGTTGAAACACGACCTCCTATCGCACTTGCACAAGTATCCAATACTTATATATATGAGAACTATGCCGTTGTGCCCTCACAACGCGCACAAGTGCAATACTAGTCTATTCCGCATTATCGATGTCCAGTCTCGATAATACTACGACTAGGGATATTTAATGATTAAAC
Source organism: Zanthoxylum bungeanum (assembly GCA_019454045.1). NCBI lineage: Eukaryota > Viridiplantae > Streptophyta > Magnoliopsida > Sapindales > Rutaceae > Zanthoxylum > Zanthoxylum bungeanum. The sequence continues at coordinate 9,462 of SKCR01006741.1, read as the reverse complement.
CTTTGGGGACTGATACTGTCTCATATCATTCTCAGTCCAGGAACTAATCATAGGGACCTCTCTTCATTTATATATCTATGGTGATCTAATCACAAACGATGAGAGTGCAATTTCCTTATTACATAGTTAATTTGCTACAACAACACACAATGATCTGTGCAAATAGTGACGCTATGGGTCATATTATCCAACAATCTCCCACTTGGCACGTAGCGAGTCACTCAAGTGTCCTACACTCGAACTATGTACAATTCGCTCAAATTGCTGAGGAAAGGTTTTCGTCAGCGGATTTGCTTAATTATCGTCTGACGCGATTTACACGATCATCACATCGCCACGATGTATGATCCGAACGAATCAGATGATACAGAAGTATATATCTGGATCGTCGATGAGACCTTTAATTCCTTAGCCTATGCTGACGCCTAGCTCAGCTGCTAACAGAACTATATCTAATCTAATTAGATTTATTCTTGATCCAAATGGCTTCTATTGCTGCCTCAGCTGCAGCAATGATCCGCATTTGTTGTTTATTCGGCAACAGTTATCTTGCTTGGAAGATTTCCAGCTCACTGTCCCGGTTATTCAAACTTTATAGTACCGCAGTATTTACCGGTTTGGAAACTTGCAGCAGTGATCCCAGTCACTTCAAGTTCTCCATCTCCATAGTTTAAGACAACATCTTTAGTTCTCTCAGATACTAACAGATGTTCTTTAATCTTCAATCCAGTGACTGTCACTTGGATTGACCCGATTGTGACTCCATATGCTCGAAGCGTATGAGACACCAATACAAGTACATTTTAAATGTACAATTTCCCAGAGAGTGTTAACAACTCCAAATCTATCCCAGTAGATCTTTATTCCTGAATAAAGGTTGTTACTCCCCAGAATTCTACGGAGAATTTCTATTGAAAGAATATCTATGAAAGCCAAGCTTTCACCAATTGCTTTATGGGAATTTCACTGTCAGTGCGCTCTTCCCACTAACCTCCTTATATACACAAGAATTATTTAGCTTTGAATCAAATCATAATCATTATGATTATTTCAAATAACAGTTCCAAGAACCTTATGCTTGCATCAATCCAAACATGGATCGAATAACCCGCAAACCTAGTTTGTCGGTTATACAAAATCGTCAGGATGTTGTAAATATCCTCCAAAAGGTTTCCTTTTCAGGAAAGCGATTTTGATCTGTAACTGACATATTTCAAAATGAAATATACAGTTATCAACAAGCATCTTCAAAATGGATTTATCATGGCAACAGGTAAAAAAGGTTGAACCGTTATTAACATAATGTTGATAACGCTACCTTTCCGTCAAAACCTTAGGTTTGCACGTTGGTATGTTGCCTTCCATGTATGTCTTCCTTGAAGACGTTTAATGTACCATAGGCACAACGCCTTGTGGTACAACAACTAGTATCCAAACATAGTTGTTATACATGGAATCCATTTCGGACTCATGGCACTTTGCCATAACAGGGAGTCGATACCTCGTATCACTTCCTCTAAACGTAGTCGGATGGTACACCACCATAAGATTGACATCTTTATGGGGTGAGATCAGAAACCCATACCCTAGGTTGTTTTCTGACTCTATCCGATCTACTAGTTTCTTGTGTATTTGAAGATTAATGGTATAGATTCATCATAGATGAACTATTTGTGTTCCATTAAGGACTTCGTGCCTTGATCAGTATTACTCCGATTTTCATCGAGTATCACTATCCTCCCACTGACCACTGCATATCGGTATTCCTCTCAGGAAAACCGCATGGTGAGCAACAATTACATTGTTCTCATGTGGGATTTACAAGTACTATATTTAAGGTTTCCCTTAGGATAACTTATATTGGCACTTATCCAATTTGGGTCCTTAGTTTGGTATCATCCAAACGCTATGCCTCGCATACCCAAATTATCAGGAATGAGAAACCTCGTTTCTTCCCTGTTCATATCCTATATGATATCTGTCAAACAGATTTATATGGAACCTTATTCTAAATAAGTTTTGCACTGTTAATACATATCCTGTTGAAGGAAATAGTAGCTCAGAGCGACTCGTGATAAACCTTATTATGTCCAACAAAATTCGGTTTTTGGTTCGGACACACCGTTTAACTAACGTGTCTCGGGAGGAGTCCTCATACGAAAGAATACCGTACTCTTTCATTTACATATGAAACTTACTGCTTAAGTATTTTCCATTACGGTTTCACCGTGGCGGAATAATACTATAGCCGATCTGTTTGTCTACTTCGTGTCGAAACTCTAAAGTTTCCGATCTGTGTTCTTCAAAAGAAACACATAACCACAACGTGATGTCACATCCGTTAAGGTCACGAAATATTCATGTTCACATCTAGCCCAGCTAGATATGGGCCCACTTACTTCACCATGAATAGGGCTAACAGATCGGTGGCCCTTTTACTATTACCAAGTAAATAGTATTTTAGGTATTTTACCTAATAAACTAGATTCGCAGACCTTATTTGAATAGTCAAATCAGTCCTAGTACCCACTCTACAAAAGTGTGGATATACGAGTCTTGTTTAATAAACTAGATTCGTAGACCTTATTTGAATAGTCAAATCAGTCCTAGTACCCACTCTTCAAAAGTGTGGATATACGAGTCTTGTTTAATTGTGTCCCAGACAACAATGCCACAAATAAGTCTCCATTGATCAAATCAATTTGAGCTATTTATTTGTCATTTTATATGTTTGAGATTTTATTTATATTCAAAATATAAATTCTGTATTTATCTCAGTATCATCTTTATATATTGAAACACTTTAGTGTTCTAGAATATAAAGGTTTTATCCGCAATGGATTAAACACTGATATAGAGATAATGTCTCTAGTTAAACTAGTTACATTATAACATTTCCTAATTTAAGTACATACCCAAAGGGTAGTTCCTAAACTTAGGTATCTACGGTCGAAACAGCGACTTTCGTCCCGTTTCCGATTCGCAGAGAAATCTCGGCTTGAAGCCAGTATCCAGCTCACAGCGGATTCTGAACGTCAATACATATATTTTATGTACCACACTAAGTATTTAAAATCCAATTTTAATACTAGTAGTGAACATAACTTTGACAAATATTTTAAAGTTAGAGCCTCGCCCTTTCTTTAATTCCTTCGTGTCTTCCATATCCAAATGGTAGTCACTTTGGGATATGTCAATTACCTTTTCAATATTTCACAAACCTTTGGCCAAGCCTTGGGTTTTAGAATATCGAAATGATGTGCACCTTGTGCTACATGCCCAATTGCAAATTTTGACTTTTCTCCACTAGAATAGTCAATTAATTCTCCAAGAATTATTAATTGCAATTTTAATACTTTTAAATCTAAAGATAGATTTATTATAAGTATATTAATTAAGCACTAAAGTCATCATCACATAAATCTTCCAAAGACTTTATGCTCTACTATTTGCTTAATTATGGGCTTAGTAATAATAAGTTATTTTATCAAATAAATTAACCTATTATTAATTCCCAATTGAAAATTAAATCATTTAAAACATTTAATCCAAGGATTATATATTTTAAATATTCAACCTTTCAATTCTTTCTTGATTCAATAGTCCAACTATTTAATCAATTTTTAATAGGTACTATTTATTATAATGATTACAATAATCCAATTATTTAATCAACTATAATTTTAATATTGATTACTATAATCCCATTATAAAATCAACTATCATTTAATTCAATTATATTGATTACTATAATCCAATTACATAATCAACTATATATTGAATGAGTTTGTATATAGTCCAACTATATATATTTTTTTTAAACAACATAAAATATTAGTCCGACTAATACTTTTGATTATATGACGAGTAAATATAAATGAGCGTGTTTAGCGAGTATTCGAACGAATGTTGCAAATTCAATACTTGCCTCCCACTATTTTTCGTCGAGCCTCTAACCCTCTGTCGAGTACTCGGGAAACCGTGTTTCCTAGTGGGCTAGGATCCCGTTAAATATCACACAATCTTGACTTTGGCCAACAAATTGTATGATATTAACTAGGTAGATCTCTAAGATCAATTGGATCTCATCCAATTCCTAGATCCGGTTAGGTGGACATCCAAGTCCTAAACATATATCTCATATATGCCTATATATCCAATATATATACCTTAACCTTTTTCCTCTGAATCAACTAGGCCTTGGCTTTGGCACAACAAACCTGATGATCCCAGTCAAGCGCGGACCCATTGACCATGGAGGCTTCGTAATCAATGTCAATGGACAAGAAGTGGTCTTGACTTTGGCCAACAAACCACAACTTGGACACGACACCGATATAGAACAAAGCCTCGTGATTAAAACACATCTTTGATGGACAAGGGCTTGACTTTGGCCAACAACCCCTGCCAATCTCGGATCTTGAGTAAGAATCACTCAATGGAAGGAAAAACGCATGATATTTAATGAGGGTTTTTCGCGTGCAAATTGGCTACCAATTTAATTATCTTTGTTAAGGTCTCATCATCATACACCCTTAAACATGCATTCTAAATACATAATAAAGCGAGTATGAAATAAAATAATAATGATATGCGGATGGATACTTAACACATTGATCCTAGATCAAATCTCTCCCTTTCTCACTCAAGCTAGCACTTGTACTACTTCTACCCGTTACACTACACTTCTAAAGAAACCTCATATACATAGAGGGGAATAGGTGAGAAGAGAATACAAAGAGAAAGAAGGTGATAAGGCTGGACACGCAGGTCCAATTTAATAAATCGAATTTATTACAACAATTTCTAAAATTGCCCACCCGACTAATATCCATCCGATATACATTATTCATTCAACACAACCACGTATTCACACACATAAGCATGCTATCAATCAATCTAATCAAATTAATTAATCTGATAATTAAGTGATCATCCAATGTTCAAACAACGATTTGATTTTGTTCGAGTCAAACTCGTTTTTGCGAATAAGTACTCAAAGTACGAATTCATGAATTAAATTAAACTACATCATTAAATCTAATTTAACATGTATTTAATACTAATTCATTATTCAATTCCAAATTAAATATTACACTTTTATTCAATAAACCTTTTCGATTTAAATTCCAATTTAATCGTAACGCGTCTCAAAGACCGATTAACGTCCAACGTCAATTCAATTAAAGTCCAATGGGCTTTTGATTGATTTCTTAAGGCGTGGACTTTTGGTCAACTCGGGTCAAACCGATAACCAAAGTCCAATCCGGGATTTACCCCATAAGCCCATAAATCAATCTTGGCCCATTAGGCCCAATTGAACATTAAAGGTTCATTAGTCGCAATTGGGCTTTATGGTTAAGGTTTTGGGCCCAATTGGATCCAATCCACTTGGCCTAAACCAAACTTGATAAATCAAGCCCAATAGCCCCAAATACAACAATTCAAGCCCAATCCAATTTAAGCCTAAATTAAATTACACTAATCCAATTACGCAATTTAATTACCTAAAGTGCATTATATGATTAATCAACTAAATCAACATTTTTAAAACACCAAATTAGTCTTATTAATCATATTCAATTCATTATCACATGTCAAACACACATAATGAAAAATCAAACCCATTTACATGCTTCTAATGTCTCGGCCAAGGAAGGTTATTTTGTCCGATTGGAATTCAATCCATTAATTACACAATCGACAACGTATTAACTTCCCGAATGATTTCATACACATCCAATGTTCATAAAATCAAAACATACCAAGACATTCAAGGGCATATCACATTCGGTCGGCCAACTAGATTTTAGGGTTTATGTTCAATTCAAATCTAATCCAATTCGATTCAAATTACATCATCATTTATCATTAAACTCATCCAATGAATTAAATCAAAAAATTCCAAGAACCCAAAATTCATACACATTCGGCCAACATGATATTTTTTGGGGAAAATTATTCCAAATCAATTTTCAACAAATTGGTCCAACCAAAATGAATTTAAACATGTTATAAGCATACTCAAACAAGCAATTTATTCAAATCATGCTCCAAACATTTACCCAAATTTTAAACCCTACAAATTTCATGCTTGCAACATTAGCTCTGATGCCATTTTGGTTTATTCTAAGGTCCCAAGATCAAATCAAGACATGAAATTATGTGTGAACACATCAACGGAGGTAGCGGAATACTCACATTGATCGGTAGAGTCGATTTGGAGACGATTCAAGCCCAAAAACGCACTGCCATGTAAGCCTACTGCATGCAGTCCACTGCCTACAAAAACAGAAAATTAAGTGAAGAAACGGAGCTCCTAGCTTCGTCGGATGGATCCCGTCTCATGGTCGAACCTCCCTACCACCTTCGCAAGACTTGTAAGTGTGCTAGCACTTGATTTCTCACCATGAGAAACCACTCTTGCTTCCCTTTAGCTCACGGTTTTTGGCTTCCAAAAACAGTCCACACTTTGTGAATTCGTGAGAGAAGAGAGAAATTTGAGAGAGAAAAATGTGTGTTTGTTAATTAAAATGATTTACCAAAAATCAATTTATATTTATGCCATAATTTATTAAATTAATAATAAAATTATGACACATAACATGCAATGGCTTAGAGTATAAAACACTCAATTCCATGCAATAACATTGAGTGCATTGTACACAATCTACATGCAATGACATTGAGTACAATGTACACAATCTACATGCAAAGCATTAGAATGACATGTGTCATGTGGGCCCCACACGTTTCCAAATGAAAGTGGGCCCACGTGCACTCACGCGTTCGGGTTCGATATTTCCGAAATACCGAGCTTACGTCGCGACGTTAATTCAATCGAATTTAAATAAATAATCGCGCCCGGCGAAATTATTATTTACGTCGCTAACGAATTAATTCTCAATTAACTCGTTTGCCCGAATTAAAATCTAATTTTAATTCCGCGTCGAAATCTAATTTCGTCTAATATATCGAATATATTAATACATCGATTAATTCCGAATTAATCGTTCTCTCTCTCTTAGACGATATTTTATCCCGGATAAAACATCTCCGTTATTAATCCTAGATTAATTTTCTCTCTCTTCTATTATAATCCCAGATTATTCAAGAGTGCAAGTTGTGCGTCATCGGTGGATTATCGGGAAGCGACCCATGAGATCCCCGGATAAGTGTGCAGTAAATACGGTCGTCGGAGTATCCGAATCACGTACGTACCAAGTACTACGTTCTACCGATTTACGAGACAAGGTCGACTCCTAGCAAAGCACCAAGTCTTCCCAAGTTCTCCGGACATATTCATCAAAGAATATCTAGATCTGTATCAAGCGTAGTATACAATTGTATTGTGCATATCGGCCCAGTATCGGATAATCACGTGCTAGGGCTGGGGCTGGATAAGTGTCTGCCCCGTCCGAAACACATATCGGATGTCTGGTAACTAGTCTCTATAATCGGATATTCATGACCTGGTCATAATATCACGATTGGATGCGCATCACTTTAAGAGCACTAATACCGTATCCTGCGTGACATCATCTCCATTATTACGACTGGAGTGACACTTCCGTCTTGACATCACATCCAATACACTACGATTCTCTGATAAACCCAGAAGAGGTGAACACAGAACCAGTTAAGATCCCCCAACCACCAAAACCAAAGTTTACCGATTGTCGTAAGTATTAGCGATGTAAGTCTCAGGTTAAGACTATACACACCTACCTTGATTTCGGCCTCCCATAGACACCTAGTCATAATACCAATGGGATTCCGAAGGGTCTATCCAGAGCGAAGCTGTTTCCCGTACCATCGTTGAAACACGACCTCCTATCGCACTTGCACAAGTATCCAATACTTATATATATGAGAACTATGCCGTTGTGCCCTCACAACGCGCACAAGTGCAATACTAGTCTATTCCGCATTATCGATGTCCAGTCTCGATAATACTACGACTAGGGATATTTAATGATTAAACCTTTGGGGACTGATACTGTCTCATATCATTCTCAGTCCAGGAACTAATCATAGGGACCTCTCTTCATTTATATATCTATGGTGATCTAATCACAAACGATGAGAGTGCAATTTCCTTATTACATAGTTAATTTGCTACAACAACACAATGATCTGTGCAAATAGTGACGCTATGGGTCATATTATCCAACTAAAGCTAGGACTTGTAACGGAAAGGTTATCGTTTATCAACATTTGTTGATTACGATTCACCCGTTACCTGTTTGCAATGGTAAATCCATTTGGATAATGCTTGCAAAAGCTGCGGAGTTCATTTATGAAATATGTCAGCTGAACGGGAAAATCGCTTTCCTGAAAAGGAACCTTTTATAGGATGTTTACAACATCTTGACGGTTTGTCGTATCCAAAAATAGCAAACAAGGTTTGCAGGTTAATTATCCCATGTTGGATTTAGCATGCATAGGTTCTTGGAATTGTCGTTTTGATGTGATCATAATGGTTTATGATTTAATTCAAAATGAAGGATTCTTGTGTATAAAGAGGGTTAGTGGGAGCGCACTGACAATAATGTCCTATAAAATAATGATAATATGTCATTTTCTTGGAAATGATATTCCCATAAAACAATCGGGGAAAGCTTGCCTTTTGATAAAACTCTCCGAGAATTGACATTAAAAAGATACGCGACCTGGTGTCTATACGCTTTGAGCATATAGATTCACAAACAGGCCAGTCCGAGTGATAGTCACTGGATTGAAGTTAAGAACATAATTAGTATCTTAGAGAACTAAGGATATTGTCTTAATCTGTGGAGATGGAGAACTTGAAGTGATTGGGATCACTACTGCAAGTTTCCTAACCGATAATACGACTATAAGTCGCAAACGGTACTATACAGTTTGAATAACGGTACAGTGAGCTGGAAATCTTCCAAGCAAGATACTGTTACCGAATAAACAACAAATGCAGGTTATTGCTGCAGCTGAGGCAGCAATAGAAGCCTTCTGGGTCGATAATAAATCTAATTAGATTAGATATAATTCTGTTAGCAGCTGAGCTAGGCGTCAGCACAGGCTAAAGAATTAATGATCTCATCAACGATCCAGATACATCTTCGATATTCATCTGATCCGTTCGGATCATACATCGTGGTGATGTGATGATCGTATAAATTGCATCAGACGATAATCATGCAAATCCGCTGACGAAAGCCTTTTCTCAGCAGTTTTGAGCGAACCGTACATAGTTTGGTGTAGGCACTCGAGTGACTGGCTATAGGCCAAGTGGGAGATTGTTGGACAATTATGACCCATAGCGTCACTATTTGTACAGATCATGGTGTTGTTGTACAAATTAACTATGTGACAAAAGAGATTGCACTCTTATCATTTGTGATTAGATCACCTAGATGTATAAATGATGAGAGATCCCTATGATTAGTTCCCTGCATTGAGAATAATATGAGACAATATCAGTCC
>SKCR01006740.1:0-13702 GCA_019454045.1 Zanthoxylum bungeanum | reverse complement strand
CTGCGTGTGTGTGTATATATATATATATATATTAATATCATTCATTACACGGCCAACAAGAAAAGCAAAGCAAATCTGGAGAGAAATAATGGCGAAGAAGGCGTGGTCGCTGAGGAAAGTGGTGAGCAAGGAGAGGTTGGTGTGGCCGTGGAAGCTCTCCGGCGCTTTCAAATGGAAACGAATCGACTTTCAGATTAAAATAATCGACGATTTGCTCTTCAAAATTATGTACGCTGTGGAAGCCGTCGTTCTCGTCTCCACTCTCGCTTTCTTCTTCCTTTGCTGTGGCTGCCACTTCTGATTCCTTTTTTGTAACACTATTCATTCATTCATTCAATGCTTTCCTTTTTTTTTTTTGATTTTTTTTCTCTGTTGTTTAATTTGGATTATATATGCATATTATAACTTGTAACTATTTCTCCAAAAAAAAAACTTGTAACTAATTTTTCCAGAAAAAAAAAAATCGTCGATATTGTTTTTCAATTTATTATTATTTAATTTTGGATGAGATAGTTTATGATATTTAAAAATAAAGGAAAAGTGATAGCTACAGAAAGTTACAGGTTCCGTTTGGAAAGCAACTGGAAAATATCTGCTCCAGCTTAGATAATATCATAATATAATGCTAAGTGAACGATGATGGTTTGATTTTCTTTAATGTTAAAATTAAATATAAAAAAAAATTATTGAAACTCCAAACACTAAACAGACAGACCGTAGCCAGAGCACGGACCCACCAATGTGACAGGGTATGTTGCGCCGCCTAGTCAACCCGGTTGGACCTAACAGAACATTCTGTTCAGCTATCCATCTTTAAAAAAATTAACTTATATTTTGGATTCAATCACTTGTCAGGTGTTGTTTTTGTTCTCAAAACTATATATATATATATATATATATATATATATATATATATTTTAGTGCTCAAAATAATAATAGTTTATTTAATCCTTATTAAGTTGTCTTTCATAGTCCTCAAGCGACGCGATTTGGTAGTATAGGACTCAAGATATCACATTGAGGTCCTGAGTTCGAATCTAAAAAATATGTTTCTTATAGGAGCCTGGAATATCCGGAGGTTTTACCTGTTCTGCTTAAGCTCAAAAGAGATGATTTAACAACAAAATTTACAATTGTCTTTCATAATAAATTACATTTTTTTTTTTGAAAATCAACTCGCAATTTATTAGCATTAAAGATAAGAATGAAAATGTATGCTTTGAAAGCACATTAGCGAGCAAATTGCATTTCTTATAAATATGAAAATTTACAATTAGCTTAAGCTCGAAAGAGATGATTTAACAACAAAATTTACAATTGTCTTTCATAATAAATTACATTTTTTTTTTTGAAAATCAACTCGCAATTTATTAGCATTAAAGATAAGAATGAAAATGTATGCTTTGAAAGCACATTAGCGAGCAAATTGCATTTCTTATAAATATGAGAAATCTTGAACCCATTCAACGGTTGAAACAAATTTTTTTTGGTACGTTGGAAATCTCGTAATTAAAAAATATATTTATTAAAAAAAATTATTTATTTTATACTTATAGTATCATTAATTTAGTATATTTGTGAAATAATAAATAAATTTATGTTATATATATTTTTATTGTGATTTTTATTTTTTATGTAGGTGAAATAATATTTTGGACACATAACTAGAAAAAGGACGTAATATTTTTGATTTTGGAGGTCAGAAACTTAAAAGGATATTTTAACAACAAATGACCAAAACAGAAGTTTTGTGTACACTACCTTCTAAATTTGTTGTTCACATGCGCCACTTATGATCATTGATGATGATACACCAGGGCTGTATTTGGATTCGAAGCAAGTATGGTGAATTAAAGATGGAGTGGCCGAGTGGGTGGCTTTTTCTGAATGCATTATTAAGTAAAGCCATCACATGCAACTTGTTCTTTAGCATTTAAAGTCAAAGTTACCGTTGCTTTGTAATAGAATTATTGCACCACTTTGTCTTTGTTCATGACTTTGATTGATGGCCCACATATGTTAAAATTTGTATGCAATTTAAATTGGGAAAGCTTTGCAAAAGTGCTGAAGCACCTCTATAAATAGAAGGTGCTCGACACTTAAGAATTCATGCTTTCTTTCAATTTATCTGGTAGAATTTGGGAGAGAGTGTCTTATATGTTTTATTTTTTAAACTTTGTTGTAATTTTTTTTCTTTCAATAATAAAATTATGTATGTTTTTATTCAAAATATGAGTAGCTAATTCAATCCTGTTGGGGTAAATGGTGAAGCTCTTAATATGAGAATATAGATTATTATTATTATTTATATTATAATATATGAATTGTAATCTGAAGACTAATATTTAAATTTAGACTAATTATTGACAAACTTTGTTACAATATTTATAGCTGATTTTATATATTTGGCATAATTGAGTACATAACTGGATTTGTTATACACAAATATCATCATCGCATTTATGGTTTGTTTTATATGTTTTGACATAATTAATTTATGAAGTAAATTAACTAGGTAATAATGACAATTTATATATTATAAAAATTAAAATTTTTCTATATTTGAATATTAAGAGTGGATCTCTTAGCCCCGATATTTTTAATTTATTGTTGCATCATAATTTAAAAATTGTCCATCACTTAAATCAATTCACTTTCTTTTTACTTAAATTATTATTTTATTTTACTAAATCTATTCCATGTGGATCGACCCCGGACTTATAAGGTTATTTTATTACTTTCACACTCTTATACTAAAAACCAATTTGTGAGTGTGTCAAGTATTTTGAGCCATTGCTGGGGAAAATAATTTAGTAGATAGAATAATAATTTAACATCATTGTATTTTTTCTTTTTTATTTATTTTTTTAATTTTTTTTTTGTATTTTCTGCATCTCACTTTTATTCTTATTTGTATTTGTGTAATAGTTGATAGGCTTCCTTCCTAGGTCTAATAGTTGATAGGCTCGCAGGCCTCCGATGCTTCGATCTCGTCAGGATTCCTTCCCAGTTCCAATAGTTGATAGACCCGCATTCCTTAAATACTTCGATCGGTGATGAGATGCTTCTACCTCTCTGGGCTTCATTCTCAGGTCTAATAGTTGATAGTGTTGGGGGTGTGGAACCTGTTTGGGAACATGTGAAATCCCTAGGGTCGGATCGGTGCCCCACACAATGGAAATGAGTCTAACCATGGATATCAAGTATGGGTATAATTTTAAATAATTTAATGAAATACTATATTCCATTACGAGTGTATAGGAAAAAATCAGGACTGAATCGGAGTCCGGAAACTCAAGAACATAAGAAAAAAAGATTCGGTACGCGTAGCCCGCGACGTGCGCAACAGTGCACTCGCGCTCACTGTGCGCTACAGTACGCGCGCACACTGTAACGCTGTGCACACAATTTTTTTTTTTTTGTTTATTTGTTTCTCAAATTATATTTCATTCAGCTCTCTTTCCATAGAGCTGAAGGAATTAAGGTCTATTACCCTAATTACTTTCAACTCACCCTAAAGATTGCAAAAACACCTAAAAATTAATTTTTAACATCAAAACCAACATCAACACATGTTATAGAATAAAATCATATTTTTCAAAATATAAAATATTTTTACAAAAACATAAATTTATTCTAAATACGCACTTGCGTAAATTTTGAATCCAAAATACAAATCAAATTAGAATCCCACAATGAAGTGACTCGTGAACAATTTTATGTCACTCAAATGTGGTCAAGTGATTCTAGAATGGTAGTCTTACCTCTAAGCTATTATCTAGAATTCCAAACTCTAATTTTATATCTATGTCTAATATAAATATTTTGACCCAATTATAAGCATATTGTGTTTATACTTCCAAAGAATCCTAACACAATTAATTAGCCTAATTTCAACATCATATATATAATACATAATTCAATATTATATGTTTCACTAATGAAAAATATAGCTTTTGGAGAAGATCAAACTTACCTAGCAAGGTTGATTCAAAGATCCAATCTACACATCATTCTCTCCTCCTAATAAACCACACGACAGTGAGCAATTTTCTGCTCACTAACGCACCTTATCTTGTGTAACATGACTCGGTTCGATTTGTTTTTGATCCATAAATATTGGGAAATATTTAGGGGTGTTTTAAGATTGTACTGGGATTGTTTTTAATTAAAAAATTAGAATAGAAACTCAGTTGGTGTTCATATAAATATGGGCTTATTTGTGCAGTGAGCTGAGCGCGTTTCTAGTCTAAAACAGTCCAAATCTGATATGTTGTTCTGAGGCTATTCGAGGGCTGAAATTTTGTCCAAAATAGAAGCAAAATTTCAATGAAAGAGTTAGTAACATTCGACCAAGTGAAGGGAAGGACAAACAAATTTTTCAAGTCCAATCCCAGGTTCCAACGTGTTTCCGCTGCTCTAGGAAAGTGGTTCCTACAGAAATCAGTAATCACAAAGTACGAGATCATACATTATAGTAATTGCATGAAATATATAACAATAATATAATGATGAAGTAATCCTAGCAGTCATATATCAGTAGTAATGAAGCGATTAACATGCTAACATATATAAAATGATAATAAGAGAAAATTAATACATAAATATATATCAATACCAAACTAAGGAAAATAGAATAGGCAGCTTAATATGCTTATTAAGTGGCCAGAGGTGTGTGCATGTCCGGTCGGAAATGATAAATGTCTGGCCAGATATACTGTTTTAGAACAGAAACTCCAAAACGCACAAATAATATGAAAGGTGCCCTCAGGTCGTACCTCTTACAGAAGTCTGACTCAGAAAGACTCTTATAAATGCTTAGTTTGTGCATTGGATACTTGATAGAATGAGGGAAACTTTAGAGATTTTGATGGTTCTTCTCACATGTTACTCTCTAAGTTTGCAAGATCACAATATGGCAGGTGTTTGTAGATCAGAGTTTCAGTCTTTTATCCAAAATTGTAGATAGTTCAAGGTTGGGAGAAAGGAATCATTTTTATAGTAAGGGGTTGGGTCTGGAAATGGGAAAGGGAAACAAAATCTATTTCCCATATTCTCTATGTCTGGCATTATTGAAGACGCTGATGTTCGATACATGTCCGGCCAGACTTATAATTTGAAATTTAAGTCTGGCAGGCCATTGATCAGTGCGTTATGTGCGTTAACCACTTTAATGTATGTCCAACCGGATGTGAAATTTAAATTTTATATCCGGTTAGCCATAATCAGATCCATTGTCTTTCGTAACCGACAATCTAAGCATTTAGAGACAGCTGTGATATGTCCGGCCAGATTTAGGATTTTCAAAGTATATCCGACCGTGCATTTTGGTGAGAGGGATCGTAGGCCGGACATAGGGGATGATCGACCGGTGTTTGGCTGTGTTTTCTGAATTCCCAAAAGTTCCATCTCTTCTGACATTCATCTTTGCAACTTTCCAAGCTTTTAGAGAGTGTCCCCATAAGAGACTCATCATTGGACTATTCGTAAAAATATAATGTCTACAGACATTGTCACTGTTAGACAATTATGACCCATAGCGTCACTATTTGTAAAAGACATTGTGGTTTTTGTACAAATTAATTATGTAGCAATGAAATTGTATTTTATCATTTTGTAATTTGATTACTTAATATATATAAATGATAAAAATCCATATGATTAGTTCCAGATTATAAGATATGAGACAATATCAATCCATAAAGGTTTAATCATTAAATATCCCTAGTCGTAGTATTATCGAGACTGGACATCGATAATGCGGAATAGACTAGTATCGCACTTGTGCGTGTTATGGAAGCGTAACGGCATAGTTCTCATATATTTAAGTATTGGATACTTATGCAAGTGTGATAGGAGGTTGTGTTTACCGATGGTACGAAAACAGCTTCGCTCTAGATAGACCCCGCAGAATCTCATTGGTAGTATGACTATGTGTCTATGGGAATCCGCATCAGGGTATGTGTATTTGATCTTAACCTGAGACTTGCATCGCTAGTACTTGCGACAATCAATACGCTTTGGTTTTGGTTGTCCAGGACTTTAACAGGTTCTGTGTACGCCTCTTCTGGGTTTATTGAGAATCGTAGTGTATTGGGTGTAATGTCAAGATGGAAGTATCACTTCAGTCATAAGGAGATGATGATCATGCAGAGATACAGAACTGGTACTCTAAATGGTTGCAACCATCGGGATAACATGACAAGGTCATGATTATCCGATTTAAATAGACTAGTTGCTGGTAATCCGATATATGCTTCGTACGGGGCAGACACTATTCCAGTCACAGGCCTTGCATGTGACATCTGATATTGGATCGCTATACACAATACTACGTATACTAAGCCTGATATAGATTACATATTCCATTAAGAATATTTCTGGAGAATTGGGTAGGCATGACGCTTTGCTAGAAGCCAACCATGTCTAGTAAATCGGTAAAAACGTAGTACGAGGTACGTACGTGTTTGGATAGTCCGATGATCGGATTTACTGCCAACATATCCAGGGATCTCTTGGGTCGTTTCCCGAAGATTCACTGATGACGTATGATTCGAGCATAATTAATATGAGATTAATTACAGAGAGATTTTATCTAGGATAAAATACTATTTGAAGAGAGAGAACGATTAATTTGGAATTAATCGTTAAAATAATATATTCGATATATTAAACGAAATTAGATTTCGACGCGGAATTAAAATTAGATTTTAATTCAGGCAAACGAATTAATTTAGAATTAATTCACTAGCGACGTGAATAGTAATTTTGCTTGGCATTATTATTTAATTAAATTTGATTTAATTACGTCGCAATGGAAAGTTCGTTAATTCGGAATTAGCGAACCCGAGCCCGGGAGTGTTTGCGGGCCCACCCGAATTTCGAATCAAGTGGGGCCCACATGTCACATCATTAGTCACATCACTTGTCACTTTGAGTGATGGGTTTTGGTGAGAATGATTTTAACTTGTTTTTCACTCCAAGTTAAAGTGACATGATTGACTTATTACCAAATATTTGGTAAATCATTTATTTGATTTTTGAAATCAAAATTTGTTAAGTCAACACACATCTCACTCTCTCTCTCTCTATTCACGCCACTTTGAGCAAAAATCACTCTACCAATTTTTTCTTCATTGCCGAATGCACAAGGAGGAAGAAAAGGTGAATTTTGTTGCAAAATTTACTAAGAGCTATCACTCACAAGAATCATAAAATGTGATAGGGAAACCAACCTTGGAGCTTGGAATCACCATTGAAGCTTGGAGCTTAAAGATCAAAGTTCATCTTCAACAAAAATTGGGACCTTGGCCGAATCTTGGAGAGCTTCAACAATGAGGAAAATTTTTGAACTCAACACTTCAATAATCCTCTCATTGTAAGTATGATTCTGCCATACTTCTTTAAAGTATTCACATATTTTTCTATGCTTGAATGATCTTGGGACTATAGTAGAAACCAACAGTCACCATATCTTGATCATCTCAAGAGCCTCATCGCGTGCTCATCTCATATCTCATCATCTCATATCTTCTCATCTCCCATCTCCTCATCTCTTGTTGAAACCAATCCCTCAAATGACACTCAATATCCTCATGCCCTATGCTGGAGGCTTCCTCATAATCTTATTTCTTAACGTGGTATCTTTTCCCATGAAAGGCTTTATGTCTTTGATCCTAATAACGCCTCAAGTCTCTCTCCCCAAAACAAATGTTGTTACTGGATGTTCTGGGGTTCGTCTGTCACCGCGCCTCTCATGAGGCTCCTCTAGTGGCATGACACTAGTTACGACCACCGACCTGAACTTCCGTGGGTTTCTTCTTCCGGCCTTTTGCTCCCCTCATCCACTAACTACTCTCTTCCCACTAGAAATTTCTTCCTCATGTGGCTAGGCCCCGCGTGGGCATGCTCTCCGGATCTTTTGTTTTAAACTCTATAATTTCTCAATCATAGCCTTTAAGAAGGTTTGAGTTACCTCTCTATCTTCTATGTGTTGGTTTCTAATTAGGTCCCAAGAATCATCAAATCAAGCACAAAAACGCATGAATACACAAAGGAGAATGGCGGAAACATACTCACATTGAAAAGATCTTGCGACGTGAAGAACACAAGCCTTTTCTTCCTCCAAGATTGCTCGGCAGTGGCTTCTCCTTGCAGTGGACTGCTCGGTTTTGGTCCTTGTTGTTCCTCCAAGAATCGGCCATGGAAGACTCCATTGAAGCTCTAAGCTTCAAACTCCAAAAATGAATTCCAAGCTCACAAACTCAATGCCCTATCACCTTAGGAAGACTCAATGTGTGCTAGCACTTTGATTTTGCAACAAAATCATTTCTCTTGCTTCTCCTTTTAATTCGGCAGAACTAGAAAATAGGAAGAAGAAATCGGCTCCAAGCCGTGAGAGAAGAGGAGGAAAGAGAGGAAACCGTGAGGTGAGAGAGAGAAAAGGAAAAAGAAATGTTTTATATATTTATTTGATTTTCCAAAAATCAAAATAACAAATACACAAATCATTTTCCACTAATCAAAAAGTCAAAAAGCAAAAAGCAATTAATGTTTTTCAACTACCACATCAATCACTCAAATCAATAAATCAAATTGTCACATCACTCAAAGTGACATGTGATTTGACGCTTGATGTGACTTGCGATTTGACGCATGATTTGACTTGCGTGTCGCACTCGAATTCGAAATGCGAATGCGCTCGTAAACAATCCCGAGCTCGGGTTCGCTAATTCCAAATTAACGAATTTTCCGTCGCGACGTAATTAAACGATTACGCCTAGCGAAATCACTATTCACATCGTTAAAATCTAATTTTAATTCCGCTTCGAAATCCAATTTCGCATAATATATCGAATATATTATTTTATCGATTAATTCCAAATTAATCGTTCTCTCTCTTTTGTTAATATTTTATCCCAGATAAAATATCTCCGTAATTAATCCCAGATTAATTTTCTCTCTCATCTAATTAATCCCAGATTAATAAAGTGCGAGTCATACATCATCGGTGAATCTTCGGGAAGCGACCCATGAGATCCTTGGATATGTTGGCAGTAAATACGGTCGTCGGACTATCCGAACACGTAAGTACCTCGTACTACGTTTATACCGATTTACAAGACAAAGTTGGCTTCTAGCAAAGCGCCATGCCTACCCAATTCTCCAGAAATATCCTTATAGGAATATGTGATCTATATCAAGCGTAGTATACCGTAGTATTGTGTATGTCGATCTAGTATCAGATAACCACGTGCTAGGTCTGGGGCTGGAATTGTGTCTGCCCCGTACGAAGCACATATCAGATGTCTGGCAACTAGTCTCTATAATCGGATATACATGACCTAGTCATAATATCCCGATAGCTCGAGCATTTAAGAGAACAAGTTCCGTACCCTATGTGACCATCATCTCCACAATGACTGGAGTGATACTTCCGTCTTAACATCACACCCAACACACTACGATTCTCAATATACCCAGCATTGGCGTACACAGAACCTGTTAAAGCCCTGGACGACCTCAACCAAAGTATATTGATTGTTGCAAGTATTAGCGGTGCAAGTCTCAGGTTAAGACCAAATACACATACCCTGATTGCAGACTCCCATAGACACATAGTCATACTACCAATGGGATTCCGCAGGGGTCTATCCAGAGCGAAGCTGTTTCCCGTACCATCGGTAAAACACAACCTCCTATTACACTTGCGTGAGTATCCTATACCCAAATATATGAGAACTATATCGTTGTGCCCTCACAACGTGCACAAGTGTAATACTAGTCTTTTATGTATTTATCGATGTCCAATTTCGATAATACTCTGACTAAGGATATTTAATGATTTATCCTTCGTGGACTGATACTGTCTCATATCATTCTCAGTCCAGGAACAAATCACATTGACCTCATATCATTTATACATCTAGGTGATCTAATCACAAATGATAAGAGTGCAATCTCCTTTGTCACATAATAATTTGTACAACAACACCATGATCTGTATAAATAGTGACGCTATGGGTCATAATTGTCCAACAATCTCCCACTTGGCCTATAGCCAGTCACTCGAGTGTTTAACACCCGAACTATGTACGGTTGGCTCAAACTGCTGAGAAAAGGTTTTCGTCAGCAGATTTACATGATTATCATCTGATGCGATTTATTCTATCATCACATCGCCACGATGTATGATCCGAACGAATCAGATGAATATCGAAGTATTTATCTGGATCGTTGATGAGACCATTAATTCTTTAGCATGTGCTGACTCCTAGCTCAGTTGCTAACAGAACTATATCTAATCTAATTAGATTTGTTATCGACTCAAATGGCTTCTATTGCTGCCTCAGCTGCAGCAATAACCCGCATTTGTTGTTTATTCAGTAACAGTATCTTGCTTGAAAGATTTCCAGCTCACTGTTCCGTACTACTATTTATAGTACATTTGTTACGACTTATAGTCGTTATCATGAAAGCCAAGCTTTCACCGATTATTATTATGGGAATATCATTTCCAAGAAATGATATATCATTATTACTCAGGACATTCACTGTCAGTGCGCTCCCACTAACCTCCTTATATACACAAGAATTATTTCGTTTTGAATTAAATCATAAACTATTATGATTACATCAAAACGACAATTCCAAGAACCTAATGCGTGCTTCAATCCAAACATGGATCGAATAACCTGCAAACCTAGTTTGCTGTTATGGTTCGACAAAACCGTCAGGATGTTGTAAACATCCTCCAAAAGGTTTCCGTTAAGGAAAGCGATTTTGTCATTCAGCTGCCATATTTCATAAATGAAACACTGCAGCATCAGCAAGCATTGTCGAAATGGATTTGCCGTGGCAACAGTTAAAAGGTTTCGTCGCAATCAACATAATGTTGATAACTCTACATTTTCGCTACAAGCCTAGCTTAGTACGTTGGTATGTTGCCATCCATGTATGTCTTCCTTGAAGACTTATATAGTACCAATAGGCACAATGCCTTGCGGTACATCAACTAGTGTCTAACCATAGTTGATATACATGGAATCCACTTCGGACTTTTTGGCACTTTGCCATAATAGGGAGTCGATACCTTGTATCACTTCCTTATACGTAGTCAGTTCGTGTTCCTCAAAAGATTGACATCTTTACGAGGTTAGATCAGAAACCCATACCCCAGGTTGTTTTCTGACTCTCTCTGACATACGTTGTTCTTGTGTATTTGAAGATTATTGGTATAGTTTGATCATTGATGAAATATTTGTGTTTCATTAGGACTCGGTGCCAGGAATAGTATTACTCCGATTTTCATCGAGTTTTACTATCCTCCCACTTACCACTGCATATAGGTATTCCTCTTAGGAAAACCGCATGGTGAGCAACAATCTAATTGTTCTCTCGTGAGTTATATAAATACAATACTTATGGTATCCCTAGGATAACCTACAATTGGCACTTATCCAATTTGGGTTATAGTTTGGTATCAACCAAACATATGCCTAGCATACCCAAATATTCAGGAATGAGAAACATGGTTTCTTTCCTGTTCATATCTAATATGTTATCTGTCAAACAGATATTATGGAACCTTATTCAAAATAAGTTCTGCACTATTTAGCGTATTCGTTGAAGGAAATGGTAGCTCAGAGCGACTCATGATTAACCTTATCATGTCCAACAAAATTCGGTCTCTCATTTCGGACACACCGTCAAACTGATGTGTTCTGGGAGGAGTCTTTTTTGAAGGAATACTATACTCTTTCAAGTATATGAGAAACTTATTGCTTGAGTATTTTCATCATGGTCAAACTGTGATGGTTTAATACTTTAGCCGATCTGTTTGTCTATTTCGTGTCGAAACTTTAAAAGTTTCCGATTTGTGTTTCAAAAGAAACATGTAACCACACGCGATGGCACATCCGTAAAGGTCACGAAATATTCATATCCACATCTAACCTAGCTAGACATGGGCCCACTTGATTCACTATGAACTAGGGCTAACAGATCGGTGGCACTGGCACTTTTACCAAGTAAATAATGTTTTAGGCACTTTGCCTAATAAACTAGATTCGTAGACTTTATTTGAATAGAATCAAATTAGTCCTAGTACCCACTCTTCGAAAGTGTGGATATACGATTCTTGTTTAATAGTGTCCTTGACAACTATGCCACATTTAAGTTTCTTAACTGATCAAATCAGTTTGAGCTATTTATTTGTCATGTTATATATTTGAGATATTATTTATATTCAAAATATAAATTCTGTTATTCACATCTAATGTGTTTATCTCAATATCATCTTTATATAATGAAACACTTTAGTGTTCTAGAATATAAAGGTTCACCCGCAGCGGGTTCTACACTGATATAGAGATAATGTTTTTAGTCAAACTAGTTACATTATAACAGTTTACTAATTTAAGTACACACCCGAAGGTAGTTCCTAAACTTAGGTATCTACGGTTAAAACAGCGACTTTCGTCCCGTTTACAATTCGCATATATAATCTCAATTGAGTTCAGTATCCTGCTCATAGCAGATTCTGAACATCAGTACACATTTTATGTATCATACTAAGTATCTAAAATCCAATTTTAATACTAGTTGTGAACATATTTATGACAATCATTTTTTGAAGTCAGAGCCTTGCTCGTCTTCAATTCCTTCTTGGGATATGTCCTTTTATCTTCCTAGAAGATTATAATGATTTTGCCTTTGCCCTTTTCAACATTCCAGTAGCCTTTGGCCAAGCCTCGAGTTTCTAGAATAGTCCAAATATAATTTAAATTAATTAACCTCAATTACATTGATTACTATAATCCAATTATAAAATCAACTGTAAATTGAAATTAATTAATTCAAATATATGGATTACTATAATCCAATTATATAATCAACTATAATACAGTCCAACTGCTTATTAAAACAACAATTTTAAATATTAGTCCAACTAACATTTAATTTAACGACGAAATAATTTGAATGAGCGCGTATGGAAAGTAATTAAACGAATATTGCAAATTCAATTCTTGCCTCCCATTATTTTTCGGTGAGCCTCAAACCCTCTGTCGAGTACTCAGGAAACCGTGTTTCCTAGTGGGCTAGGATCCCGTTAAATATCACACAATCTTGACTTTGGCCAAAAAATTGTATGATAATTAACTAGGTAGATCTCTAAGATCAATTAGATCCAATCCAATTCCTAGATCCAGTAGGGGGACATCCAAGTCCGAAACACATATCTTATATATGCCAATATATCCAATATATTACCTAACCTTTTTCCTCTGAATCAACTAAGCCTTGACTTTGGCACAACAAACTTAGTGATCCCAGTCAAGCGCGACCCATTGACCAAGGAAAGTTTCGTAATCAATGTCGATGGACACAAGAAGTGGTCTTGACTTTGGCCAACAAACCACAACTTGGACAAGACACTGATATGGAACAAAGCCTTCGTGATTCAAACACATCTTCGACAAACAAATGCCTTGACTTTGGCCAACAAACCAATGCCGTCTCGGATCTTGAGTGAGAATCACTCAATGGAAGGAAAGACGCTTAATATTGAGCGAGGGATTTTCGCGTGCAAATTGGCAACCAATTTATTATCTTTGTTAAGGTCTCATCATCATACACCCTTAAACATGCATTCTAAACACATAATAAAGCGCATATGAAAAATAATAATGATATGCGGATG
>SKCR01006739.1:0-13639 GCA_019454045.1 Zanthoxylum bungeanum | reverse complement strand
ATCTAATACCCATCGATTCCACATGCTTATCAAATAAATTCGTAGGAATAACCTTCGTGAGTGGGTCTGCTACATTATCTTCACTCGGGACTTTGCTCAAAAAAATGTCACCCTGCGAGACAATCTCTCGAATGATATGGTACTTTCATTCCACATGTTTCGATTTCTGATTTGCCCTCGGTTCCTTTGCTTGCGTAATGGCACTAGTATTATCACAGTATAACGGAATCAAATTCTCAATACTTGGGACAAATCTCAATTCTGTGATAAACATCATAAGCCAAATAGCTTCTTTTGCAGCTTCAGAAGCAGCAATATATTCCGCATCTGTGGTGGAATCAGCTATAGACCCCCGTTTGGAAATTTTCCAACAAATTGTACCTCTGTTTAGGGTAAATATGAATCCTGATGTAGACTTTCTATCATCGGAATCCAATTGGAAATCAAAATTCGTATACCCATTAACCTGCAGTTTATTTCCTCCATATATGATAAACTTATCCTTAGTACCTTTAAGATACTTTAGGATATGTTTAACGGCCATCCAATGGTCATTTCCGGGATTGGACTGATATCTACTGGTTACACTAACCGCGTAGCTAATATCAGGCCTCGTACATAACATGGCATACATTATGCTACCCAAACATGAAGCATAAGGCTGATTAGACATTCTAATCTTCTCATCTTCTGTTTGTGGACACATCTTCTTCGAAAGATGAATGCCATGTCTGAACGGTATATTTGTTGTCATACAATTACAAAATTGTATCGTTCTAAGATCTTATCTATGTGCGTTGATTGGGATAACCCAATAAGCTTCATTTCTCTATCTCTATAGAGTTTTATACCCAAGATATAAGAAGCTTCAACCAGGTCTTTCATGGAGAAATTCTTACAGAGGTAACTTTTCCGCCCTGCATCATTGCAATATCATTCCCAAAGATTAAGATGTCATCAACATAAAGAACCAAAAATACTATCATACTCCTACTGGTCTTCAGGTACACACAAGATTCTTCCGTATTCTTGAGAAAACTAGACAATCTAATAATCTCGTTGAATCAAAGATTCCAACTACGCGAAGCTTGTTTAAGTCCATAAATGGACTTCTTAAGCTTACAAACCATGCCTGAGGTTTTGCTGAATACAAAACCCTCCGGATGTTCCATATAGATTTCTTCATCAAGAAACCCATTTAGAAAAGTCCTTTTTAACATCCATTTGCCATATCGCGTAATTATGGTAAGCAATAATAGACAACAAAATCCTTATAGACTTCAGAATCGCAACTAGCGAAAAAATTTCATTATAGTCGACACCAGGTCACTGCGTGTAACCTTTAGCTACCTGTCTGGCCTTAAAGGTTTCAACCTTTCCGTCAGGCCCATGCTTTATCTTGTAAAACCATTTACTACCGATAGGAACAATTCCATAGGAAGCGGAACCAAGTCCCAAACTTGATTATGATGCATGGAGTCTAACTCTGATTTCATGGGCTCTTGCCATTTCATGGAGTCGATGTCCAACATCATTTCTCTACATGTGTAAGGGTCAGTCTCTTCAATTAAGAGACCATCTAAATTCTTTTCTTGTATCAGATACAAACGTTCAGGAGGTTTAGACACCCTTTGGGACCTACGGAGTGTGTGTGTTGAATGTTATTCATCTATTTTAACTTCAGGTTCCTCCAATGGTTCATTGGTTCTAGGTTGTACTTCATCAAGTTCAACCTTTCTATGATTACCTCATTCAGAAAAAAATTCTACCTCTAGAAATTTTATGAAGCGAGCTACGAACAAATTTTGATGGTCAGTATCATAGAAAAAATATCATTTCATATTTGAAGGATATCCAACAAACCTAAACTTTTGCCCTCGAGGTAAAAGCTTACCTTGTTGAGCCATCTTGACATAGGCAGAACGGCTCCAAATCTTACTAAAATTAAGATTCGGTTTCTTACCAGTCCATATCTCATATTGAGTTATAGGAACAACCTTGGAAGGAATCTAATTCAAGAGATGAGCAGCAGTTAAAAGAGTATAACCCCATAAATAATAGGGCAAATCTGTAAAACTGAACATCAATTGGACCATATCCAATAAAGTCTGATTTTACCTTTCAGATACTCCATTGTGATATGGTGTACCCGGAGGAGTATATTGGGCGAGAATCTCACTCTCCTTTAAATAATCAGTGAACTCACCAATCATATATTCACCACCTCGATCAAATCGAAGACATTTAATATATTTACCAGTATGTTTTTCTACCTCATTTCGGAATTCTTTGAACTTTTCAAAGGTTTCCAATTTCTGTTTCATCAAATAAACATAACCATAACGTGACAGATCATCGGTAAAGGTAACGAAATAGGAAAAACCACTGTGAGTAGTGTAACTCATGGGATCAAATACATTAGAATGTATTAGTTCCAATAAGTCAGTGGCTCGGTGTCCTACGCCCGAAAATGAGGCTTTGGTCATTTTACCCCGAATGCAAGATTCACAAGTTGGATAAGGTTCAATGGTAAGATCTTGTATCAAACCATTCTTAACCAACTGGATTCGGCATTTCAGTCCTATATGACCCATCTCATATGCCATAATTTAGTATTATTTATATAAGATACTTTACGTTTATTAATTCCAGCATTAAAGATATCTTGTGAGGTATGCAAAATGTAATAACCATGCTCATTTGGATAAACTAGGATATGAACATTATATCTATTATATAAATATAAAGAAGATTTTTAATATTTACATTATATCCTTCATTATCTAATACAAAAAGTGACACAATGATCGCAACACATCCCGGTATAAGAAAGCATTCATGCAACAAAAGTCTCCCACTATGTAGGGGATTCTTGCATAAACCCACAACAACTGGCAATATGATGGTATGAGAGATCCAAGTATGAAACTTCATCCTAAAGTGTCATTCAGAGGGAAATTATAGCGCCTAAATTGTATGATCAGATCAATCAGATGAAGTACTTGAGGGCTCACAGCTTGTCCCTCTTCCAGTTTTGCATGGAACAAGTCCATTGCAATTTTATGAACCAATACATGTTCTTGGTTTATAAAGAACTCTCGCAATCACATCATCATAGTATATGCGTCAGACAATCCAAAGTATTACCTTTTAAGCTCTAGTGCCAAGGAACTAAGAATATATGATTTGACCGTCATATCATCATCTCTCCACTTTTGGAGAGTCTCATGTTCCCCTTGTGTTGCGTCATCTGCTTTGACAAGTGGCAATGGACCTTCTAACACATATTCTATTTGCTCAGACCCAAGAACAATTCTTAGATCTAAGTCCAAATCTGCAAAGTTTTCGGCACCTTTAAGCTTGTTTGTATCAAGTATACGAGCAAAATAATTAGAAGCATGTGCCGTCATCACAAATATATCATATAGATAGCGAAAATGGCTAGCAGATAAAACAGTTTCATATAATATAAAATAAACAAAGCATAAATAGATCATGGATTTTTAATCTAAAAATGCCCCTCCCACTATTACATGCAATACTGTAATCTCCAAACAGAATGCAAGCGAACTATTAATCAAATTAAATATTGTAGTGAAAGGTGGATCCCATGAATATATTTCAGCTTACAACTTTGGCACCATCTCGCCTACGTATAGTCATTAGGTAGACAACTCATTGTAAATCACTCATTAGTGACTCCTGGGTTCCGGTCCTGGTCGTTTCTCGTTGTGACAGCTTTGCACGTTCACAAGGAGACGTACCAAAGTTAAACTTGTCAATGATAAATTCAAGATACTTGCATAGTCCTGACAGCTTTGGCACGTTCAGGATTTCCGCTTTCGCTTGAATTTATCTAGTATCACATATACATCCGGTATGGATAAATTTCTATCAACTACACCCTCATTGCTTTGGCACTATCTCGGATGCAGCCACAGAACAAATACCCATAAACAGTATTGACAAGACAGGCCAAGAAATATAGATCCAATACATATTACTTTAAAACCTTATTAATGTAACATCCCCGATCAAGGAGATATCAACGGCAGGGGATAGCCGTACTAACCCCATAAGCCTCTGACTATCTAACTATAAATAGATACTAATACATTTTTATCTATTTGACTATATTTTGTATGGGACTGTAGCCTAACTCAAAAACACAGAAAACAAAGTCAATATTAATTATTTTACTTAGTAACAATTGTTTTTACAATGACTACACACAAACAATAACTAATACAAGACTCATACTTGACTCTGACTGACTCTCGCTCTATCTCTAACTCATACTGGTGGACTCCATACCTAGTGACTGCACCAGTATCCGTCCTCCCGAGCTCGTCCTCCAAGAGTACCTACAAGAAAAGAAAACTGGGAGGGGGGGGGGTTAGATCGTTAAACGATCTAAATGGGTGGATGAAATACGTGATATTATTATAAAAACATTTGATGCTAAAACCTAAATTCCATAAATATCTTTATATGAAATCTCTCTTTTTGAAAACTTGTCCGAAATCTATTTTATAAAAACTTATGTTTCTAAAAACTATTTTCTATAATCTTTTTCTATAATTTGTTCTCTGAAAACTGTTTTCTGAAAATCTGATGTCTAGAAACTCTTTTGCTGAAAATATGTTATCTGAAAACTTATCTGTGTCTGAAAACTTGACATATGAGGTTGTTACGTATCGCTGTCCCCGTTACACCTAACTGGAGCCAGGAATGCAAAACCATGACTTTAAGGAGTTACGTATCGCCGTCCCCCAAAACATGCCACTTTTGTCCCTGAAACTGGTGGTCTTGGGGCGTTATGTATCGCCGTCCCCCAAGCCACAAACTAGAACTGGGGGTGTGGATCTATGCTACCCTACAAGATCTAAAACTATGGTCTAGGGGCATTACGTATCACTGTCCCCCTAGCCCTGAACTAGGATCTGGGGGAGTTACGTATCGCCGTCTCCCAGTTCTTTACATGTGCACATGTCATCTATCCGTCAATTCCAGAATATCTCAAGTTACATATGTTGGACAATTATAACCCGTAGCATCACTATTTGTACATAACATGGTGTTGTTGTACAAATTAACTTTGTGACAAAGGAAATTGCTCTTTTATCATTTGTAATTGGATTACCGGAATTTGTAAATGATAAAAGTCCATATGATTAGTATCGGATTAATAAGATATGAGACGATATTAATCCACGTAAGTTTTAATCAATAAATATCCCTAGTCGTAGTATTATCGAGACTGGACATCGATAATGTGGAATAGGCTAGTATTACACTTATGCGTGTTATGGAAGCGTAACGACATAGTTCTCATATATTTGGGTATTCGATACTCATGTAAGTGTAATATGAGGTTCTGTTTACCGATGGTACGAAAACAGATTCGCTCTGGATAGACCCCTCGGAATCACATTGGTAGTATGACTATATGTCTATGGGAGTCTGAATCAGGGTAGGTGTATTTGGTCTTAACATGAGACATGCATCGCTAAAACTTGCGACAATCTGTATACTTTGGTTTTGGTCATCCGGAGCTTTAACAGGTTCTGTGTACGCCTCTTCTGGGTATACCGAGAATCGTAGTGTATTGGGTGTGATGTCAAGATGGATGTATCTCTTCAGTCATATGGAGATGATGATCACGCTGGATACGGAACTGATACTCTTGTATGCTGCAGCTATCGGGATAATATCACAAGGTCATGATTATCCGATTATAGAGACTAGTTACCAGAGATCCGATATATGCTTCGTACGGGGCAGACACAATCTCAGCCCCAGGCCTAGCATGTGAGATTCTGATATTGGATCGTAATACGCAATACTGCATATACTACGTCTGACAAAGATTACATATTCATTTAAAGAATATTTCTAGAGAATTTGGTAGGCACGGTGCTTTGTTAGAGGCCAACCATGTCTTGTAAATCGGTAGGAACGTGGTACCGGGTACGCACGTATTTGGATAGTCCGATGTGTTGGACAATTATGACCCATAGCATCACTATTTGTACAAAACATGGTGTTGTTTTTGAAATTAACTATGTGACAAAGGAAATTGCTCTTTTATCATTTGTAATTAGATTACCAAGGTATATAAATGATAAAAGTCCATATGATTAGTACCGGATTAATAAGATATGAGATGGTATTAATCCACGTAAGGTTAATCATTAAATATCCTTAGTCGTAGTATTATCGAGACTGGACATCGATAATGCGAAATAGGCTAGTATTACACTTGTACGTGTTATGGAAGCATAACGACATAGTTCTCATATATTTTGGTATTGGATACTCATGCAAGTGTAATATGAGGTTCTGTTTACCGATGGTATGGAAACAGCTTCGCTCTAGATAGACCCCTCGGAATCCCGTATGATTATGTGTCTATGAGAATCCGAATCAGGGTAGGTGTATTTGGTCTTAACCTGAGACTTGCATCGCTAATACTTGCGACAATCAGTATACTTTGGTTTTAGTCGTCCGAGGCTTTAACATGTTCTGCGTACGCCTCTTCTGGGTATACGGAGAATCATAGTGTATTGGGTGTGATGTCAAGATGGAAGTATCACTTTAGCCTTATGGAGATGATGATCACGCATGATACGGAACTAGTACTCTTAAGTACTGCAGTCATCGGGATAATATGGCTAGGTCATGATTATCCAAATATAGAGACCAGTTACTAGAGATCCGATATATGCTTCGTACGAGGCAGACACAATTCCAGCCATAGGTCTAGCATGTGATATCGATACTGGATCGTTATACGTAATACTTAGTATACTACGTCTCTTATAGATTATATATTCCTTAAAGAATATTTCTGGAAAATTGGGTAGGCACGACGCTTTGCTAGAAGCCAACTATGTCTTGTAAATCGGTAAGAACGTGGTACGAGGTACGCACGTGTTCGGATAGTCCGACGACCGGATTTACTACCAACATTTCCAGGGATCTCATGGGTCGCTTCCCGAAGATTCACCAATGACGTATGACTCGAACAAAATTAATCTGGGATTAATTATGAGAGAGAGAAAATTAATCTAGGATTAATTACGGCGAGAATTTATCTGGAATAAAATTCAAATAGAAGAGAGAGAATGATTAATTTGGAATTAATCGATAAAATTAATATATTCGATATATTAAATGAAATTAGATTTCATAACGGAATTAAAATTGAATTTTAATTCGGGCGAACAAATTGATTTTGAATTTTTTCACGAGCGACTTTAATAGTAATTTTGCTAGGCATAATTATTTAATTAAATTTGATTTAATTAAGTTGCAACGAAAAATTCGTTAATTCGGAATTAACGAACCCGAGTCACGAATGTGTTTGCAGGCCCACTCGGATTTTGAATTAAAGTGGGGCCTACAAGTCACATCACCTAGTCAACTTTTCAACTTTTGGTGAAGAAGTTGGTGGGAATTTTGGTTGCTTGAAATATACACAACCTTGATTTGTGATTGACTTTTACCTAATTTTGAATTTGGTAAATGGTAATTATTTTTTGAAAATGATATACAAAAATCACAAAATCAAAAACAATACATATCTCTCTTTGTTTCGATTTAGGCGTGAATATCACTTTTTTTCTCTCAACTTGGGAGTGAACCTAGGGTTGAATTTCTTTGAATTTTGATTCAAAAATCTAAAGTGTTAGCACACAAAAGAGTCATTCAAAGGTGATATGGAAACATCCATTGAGTTTGGAATTCATTCACCAAGGCTTGGAGCTCAACATACAAATCAAGGAAAGCTTGGAGCTCAAAGCTTTCAAGGAATTTTTTGAACTTTCCCCCTATATCCAATCCGATCAATGTAAGTATTTACGCTACTTCTTTGCGTATTCAAACATCTTTTATGCTTAAATGATCTTGGGATTGATCTTCGAGACCCAACACGATGACCATATTTACTGCCAACATATCCAGGGATCTCTTGGGTCGTTTCCCGAAGATTCACCATTGAGATTTGACTCGAACAGAAAATTAATCTGGGATTAATTACGGCAATAAATTAATCTGGGATTAATTAAAAGAGAGAATTAATATGGGATTAATTGCATCGAGAATTTATCTGGGATTAAATTCGTCGAGAATAGAGAACGTGATTAATTTAGAATTAATGGGTAAAGTAAATTTAATATTGAAATTAGATTTTACTATTTAATTTATTTAATTGGGATAAAATAATATTTTAGATATATTGATTGAAATTAGATTTCAATGTGGAATTAAAATCGGATTTTAATAGTGGTGCAGTGGAAAACTCCAAAAAACCAAGAAGCCACAAGAGGGGAAATAATATAAAGAGGAAATATCATCTCATAAGGGAGATAGTGCAGAGAGGAGACGTTACAGTCACAAAAATTGCATCCGCAGAGAACCTGGCTGATCCATTTACAAAGTCCTTGTCGGCTAAAGTGTTTGAAGGTCACCTAAATGATCTAGGATTACGTGACATGTCTCATTTGCTCTTAATCCTGAGTGTACTATGAACTCTTGCATGACAGGCTATGTTATTTGATTTACAGAGGTGAGGTTGGTGTAGCAGTCCCAACCAATAGCTATGTACTTTGCGGGCATGGTCTTTTGTGTAGCTGGGAACGTTTTACATAGATATAAAGTTCACTCTTTCTTGCGAGAAGTAGATGAGTATCTTTCTTAAGGGTTGATTCGGTACTTGAATGGTTAGAGCGCTCAAGTCTTTTTATTACAAATAATAAGATTAAAATTCATAATGGTTATGAATAAATCATTCTTTAGAGAATCAATGGTACTTAAGGTAAAAATAATTAGAGGGGTATAACGGACACTATGGCCCGAATCTAATTACTAGATACTCATGAATTTTTAATCTATTTGTAATGACTATATTGATGGACACCGACTTGGTTCGGCTTAATATATCATATGTGGCAACAAGAGTGCAACTTCAGATTTTTAGTGGAATAACCCGGAGTTAATAATTTGGAATATTTAATTAATAGCTTAATTAATATTTGAAGATTATTAGAGCTCGGAACCTTAGGTCCATTTGGTCCCCATGCTAGCTTAATCTACTATAGCGGATTTAGTATAATTGGATAGTCCAATTATATACTCACAAAGGTATAAATATTATTAATATGATTAATAATATTTTATGTCACACTTGAAACTATCTGTTAAAAGTTTAATATATAGTTTTTCTAATTATATGATAATTAAACACTTGATATTTAATTATATATAATATAATTAAATAAAAGGTTAATTTGTGTAAATTCTAAATTTTTGGTTTTGGAAATCCTTAGACTTTATTTGGAAGTTACATCTCTTTAAATAGGAATTAATCTTTTTATTTTGTAACATCCTTTCCATTATGGAGAGTTAATGTTGATGTTACAAAAATTTCTAATTTCTTATGCCATGGTCGATTATTACAATGGGTAAAAAGAGGAAGGGTTTTGTGTTTTTTTAAAATTACAAACCCTAAGTATATAAAGAAAAATATGATTTTTCTTTTTGAGAGAATTCATTCTTGAACCCTAGCCACTTTTCTTCTTCTTCCTTATTCTCTCAAAAGTTGAGAAAAACATAACTAAGAAAAGAAGAAAATTAAAATCAAAACACAAGTGTCACTTTAATCTCTAAATAGTTTAGGGATTATTTATATGAGTCTTACCCACATAAATTTCTGTTGGTAACTAGATATAGTTCGGAAGACTTTTTGGTGTCGAACAAATCTTCATCTTCATCTATTTCTTGTGGTTCACGGCAGTGAGCATTATTTTTGCTCATTACCGCCCATTTACTTGGTGAAACGGAACTCGGTTTGGTTTCGTTTTAATCGCGTTTTTTTGGGGAACATTTTGTAGTGTCTTGGGGTTGTGTTAGGGCTGTTTTCAAGTGAAAATCAGAACCAAAATACAGCCACTATCCGTGCATTTCAGGGGCTATTTTTCTAGTACTTTGGTTGCGAATCTAGTCCAAAACATTCCAGTTTTTGTCCCGTTGTTTGGGGACTGTTCTGGGGCTGTTTCGGGGATGGAATTTTGTCTAAAACTGGAGCAAAATTTTAGTGGTGGTGGCAATAGCATTCGGCCAGTTAAAGGGAAGGGCAGAAAAAATTTTCCAGTCTGATTCGTGTGCCTAAACAATTTCCGCTGTGCAAGAAAAGTGTTTCCTACATCAGAGCCAAAGATTAGGTGTCGGTGACTGCAGCTACATGGTATCTGATCATCTGAGTAAGTTTTTTGTTACGTATAGACTATATAAGTCTCATGATTGGAATTTGGTTTGATTTATGGTATATGGTTTGATGTGCAATGATTTTGATTATATGGGTGATTCTGATTATCTGTAAATGTTTGTATGCTATGAATATATGTATGTATATATGTATACTAAGTTAAAAATATGTCATCTATATAGGTGTATATATATATGTACCTGCTATGAATTCAAGGTGTTTTAAGGTACGAGAAATTCCATGATGTTGATAGTCGGAATTGTGAACGGATATTTTGATTTATGTTTTGAAAACTTGGTATTTGATTTTTTGCATAAAAGTATTTTAAAAAGAAAAAGGAAAGGAAAGAAGAACGAAAGAAAATTTTCAAATATTTTTATTTTGATTATAAAAGATAAAGAAAATATTTCCGCCTCGACGATTGCTTAACATTTTCATATTTTGAGATTTATCCAAATGTTTCTGTCGAGGTACTTGATAATATGTTTCTGTCTCGAGGCTTGAAAATGATTTTGATGTTTTTAAACCATAAAACTTTGTTTCCATCCAGACGCTCGAAAATCTATTTTTGTCACGATGCTTGATGATTTTATGTTTTGTCCCTCTGTGGTGCTTGTATATGTTTCGTTCCAGCTTGACCAAGGCACTTGTTATGGGGTCCATGTAAGTGTTCCTAGAACATGCCAAGATCGTCTAAGAGTGATTTGTGTGTGAATAAATCAAAGAAAGTTGCTGAAATACTCACTTTGATCGGATGAAGTTCAAGAATTTTTCTTCTTTGTTGGAAGCTCCAAGCCTTCAAATTGAATTCCAAACTCATGGATGAGTTTCCCTATCACCTTAATTGACTCCTTTAAGTGATAGCTTTTGAAAATTTTGAAACAAAATTTTCCATTTGAGAGAGAAAGGTCACACCCATTGTGAGGAAGAAAGAGATAAGATGAATAGTTACTTGTTTCATAAACAATTGTGTGTTAAATATGGTTTCCAAAACCATGTTGGTTAAAAGCAAGTGGTTTTCTAAAAACCATTCACTTTTGCCAACTACCACCATCACATTTGACAAGTGATGTGAGTGGTGGGTCCCACCCAATTAAATTCAAAATTCAAGTGGGATTAGACAACACACTTCGGACTCGGTTACGTTTAATCCAATTAAACGAACTTTCCGTCGTGACGTAATTAAATCCAATTTAATTAAATAATAATGCCTCGCAAAATTATTACGGAAGTCGCTAACGAATTAATTCTAAATTAATTCATTCGCTAGAATTAAAATATCATTGTAATTCCAAATTGAAATCCAATTTCAATTAATATATCCAATATATTATTTTAGCCCAAATAAATAAATTAAATAGAAAAATCCAATTTAACTATTAAATTTATTTTTCCGATTAATTCCTAATTAATAGCGTTCTATCTTCTTCACGAATTAATCCCAGATTAATTCATGACGCAATTAATCCCAGATTAATTTTCTATCTCATAATTAATCCCAGATTAATTATGTTGGAGTCAAATGTCATCGGTGAATCTTTGGGAAGCGACCCAAGAGATCCTTGGATATATTGGTAGTAAAAACGGTCATCGGACTATCCGAATACGTGCGTACTCGGTACCAAGTTCTTACCGATTTACAAGACATGGTTGGCTTCTAGCAAAACACTGTGCCTACCCAATTCCCCAGAAATATTCTTTAAAGGAATATATAATCTTTGTCAGGCGTAGTATACGTAGTATTGCGTATTACAATCCAGTATTGGATGTCACATGCTAGGTCTGGGGCTAGAATTATGTCTGCCCCGTACGAAGCATATGTCGGATCTCTGGTAACTATTCTCTACGGATAATCATGACCTAGTCATATTACCCCGATGACTGTAGTAATTAAGAGTACTACTTATGTATCCTACGTGATCATCATCTCCATATGACTAAAGTGATACTTCCATCTTGACATCACACTCAATACACTACGATTCTCAGTATACCCAGAAGAGTCATACACAGAACCTGTTAAAGCCCCGGACAACCAAAACCAAAGTATACTGATTGTCGCAAGTATTAGCGATGCAAGTCTCAGGTTAAGACCAAATACACATACCCTGAATCGGATTCCTATAGACACATAGGCATACTACTAATGGGATTTCAATGGGTCTATCCAGAGCGAAGCTGTTTCCGTACCATCGGTAAACAAAACCTTCTATTACACTTGCATGAGTATCCAATACCCAAATATATGAGAACTATGTCGTTACGCTTCCATAACACACATAAGTGTAATACTAGACTATCCCGCATTATCGATGTCTAGTCTCGATAATACTACGACTAGGGATATTTAATGATTAAACCTTTATGGATTAATATTGTCTCATATCTTATTAATCTGGTACTAATTATATGGACTTTTATCATTTATATATCCAGGTAATCCAATTACAAATTATAAAAGAGCAATTTCCTTTGTCTCATAGTTAATTTATACAACAACAACATGTTATGTACAAATAGTGATGCTATGGGTCATAATTGTCCAACAATCTCCTATTTGGCCTATAGACAATCACTCAAGTGTCTAACACCTGAACTATGTATGGGTTGCTCAAACTTCTGGTGAGAAACAGCTTTCATCAACGGATGTGTAATGTTATCATCTGATACGATTTATTCGATCATCACATCACCACGATGTGTGATCAAACGAATCAGATGAATTAGTCGAAGTATATACTTGGATCGTTGATGAGACCGCGGTTCCTTAGCCAGCGCTGTAACCTAGCTCAGCTACTAACAGAACTACTCCTAATCCAATTAGGATTATATAGATCCAAAATGCTTCTTTTGCTGCCTCAGCTGCAGTAATATTCCGCTTTTTATTATTTATTCGGCAATAGTATCTTGCTTGGAAGATTTCCAGCTCACTGTTCCGTTATTCAAACTAATATGTACCCTTATTGTGACTTAAAGTCATCTTTTTCGATTGGAAACTTGCAGCAGTGAACCTAGTTACCCCAAGTTCTTTTTTCCCCATATTCCTAGAAAGCATCCTTAGTTCGTCCAAGATACTCAAGGATGTTCTTGGCAAGAATCCAGTGACCATCACCTAGATTAGCCTTATTGCGTCTGCATATGCTCAAAGCATATGAGACATCAGGTCACATACATTTCAAAAATGTACGAACTCTGAGAGGGTTGTCAGCAGCTTTCTAGATCATTCCCAGTAGATCTTTATTCCTAGAATAAGCCTGCTTCTCCCATGTATTCTATGGAGAATTTTAATGAAAGCCAAGCTTTCACCGATTATATTATGGGAATGTTATTACTAAGAAGCAATACATCATCAACGAATAGGACATTCATTTT
>SKCR01006738.1:0-13628 GCA_019454045.1 Zanthoxylum bungeanum | reverse complement strand
GCTTCATGGATTTAAATTGTGAAGGGTGAAATTAATTAGAGTGCTAGGATTAAAAAGCATCGGATTTATGTAGTTGAAAGTTTGTTGGCTGAGTTGACTCCTGCAAAAGGGCTTTTTAGTTTGAGACTTCACATCACGTAGTTGACTCGTATTGGACATCTACTGAATGATGTTTCATGGAGTACTTAGAGCATTAGTGCTGCTATATCCTTTTCTTGTGGTTGTGCTCTATCTTGTTCTTCTGGTGCCTTCAGTTATTATCTTTTATAGCTACTGTTTTTACCTCTGCTACCTCTATGTTTCCAAAACATATGTTTATAATCCTTATGACCATTCATTTATTTATTCAATGTGTTTATAAACCCATCCTCAGCAAAACAGGATAAAACTAATAAATTATAGGTACTCAACCTTTCCTTGTTCAGTTCGATCATTGTTTATTTACTCTGCTATTGGTATCAATATATTTAGTGAGGGTACTTTAAACATAGAGACGATACTCTTCAGGATGACCGATTTATTACTTTTTACAGCTTTATAGTGTGAAAAAATTTATGCTGAAGACCATGTGCCTTCTGCAGCTACCTGATTGCTGCAATGGGTTTGCAAGTCATCTGGAGCTTTGGGCTTGCCTTAATAGACGCATATGCTATAGTTCAAAAGAAGGTCCTCCGTAGTCCTGTTTTGATCAGCCTCTTTGTAGTTGGAGACTGGGTCAGCGTCTATAACTCTTTAATGTGTCCTGGCTGTTACATGAAATCCTAATTAGTTTTGTGTCTTTATGGTCATTTTTAAAACTAAATCCTATATTAAATTGTTACAGGTGACAGCGATATTATCCCTGGCAGCTGCGTCTGCCTCAGCTGGCATCACAACTCTATACTTTTATGATTTGGGACATTGCAGTGTACAGAATGAATGTCAAAAATATCAAACGTCCGTTGGCTTGGCTATCTGCTGCTGTTTTACAATTGTAACATCATCTCTCATTATGCTTTGGCTATTGGCTTCAGGTTAGACCTTCCTATGTACAGCCTTTTTGATTTCTTTACCTTACTGAAACCAGTCAGTCTCAGAGAAATTTCTTATCTGTTTATAGTGTCAATAGAAAACAAAACAAGAATATAGCATAACAATACTCGAAAGATTGCTTTCACTTCTCATTACTCGTTTTATTGTCTTATTATTGGATGCAAACAAAATCCAAGCATAGTGATTCTAAAGAATTGATTGGCCGTGTAGATTGGGGGGCGTGTGTATGTATATATGGATATGTATATGTATATGAATATGTGTATGTGTATATATATATATAAAATCTAAGTCTCTCGTGTGCACCTTCTCGCAATTTTAAATTTTAAAAGTGTGGTCACTAGGGAAAAAAACATGAACTCTAATGCATTAAAATATCACGAACATCATCAATGATATATATATATATTTTTAATATTTATCGTTTCGGTGACGCATTGATGGTTGAGTTGTCCGGTTAGCTCGAGATGACAGTACTCCCCAGGGGCGTTGCCCCTGAAAGGAATTTGAAATATTGGCTTATTATTTGAAATTCAAACATAATTGTTTTTACAGTTATTTCTGTTCAAGTTGCAATTGGGGAGTTGAAATTCAAATCATGACCGACTCGACCCGACCCGATCCGGGTGGGTTCTAAAATATATTATGAAATTGAAATAAAATAATTTTTTATTAGTTTTCTAGAAATTTTATTATTTTTTTAAAGTTTTTACTATTATTTTAGTTGTTTATTACTTTTTTATCTTGAAATTTTTTATGTATGATAAGTTTCGGGACATAAAATAATTAGTATTTATGTCTCAAAATAAATAAAAAATAAAAAAATTTCTCTGACCCTCGTGACCCGACCCGCTCGGGTTTCCATACTCAATTTTCTGGTTTATCAACTCGTGTGACTGAACTGTTCAAGTTTCGCAAAATTTGAAAAACCTAACCCGATCCGTGAATTCCCATAGCAACTATTGACAAAACAGTTATTAATAGGCAAACTGTTTTGACACTGTTGACATAAAAATACATGTGTTGCCAAAAGACATATTAGTTTGAAATAAATGCAAATGTCTGTCTTTAATACATAACAGATTCATTAAAATTCATTTTATTTTGCATCATCATTATGAAGTGTTGTTTAGTTAGTTAGTAGGATTTGAATTTATTACCATCACTCTCTAATTGACTATTCTATTTTGAGATATTTTGTGTGAGAGGAAACATCTCTCAAAAGAAAATCATTATCCTGTCGAATTCAAATTATACTTTACACAACATACTTGGCTAATAGTATAATTTCAATCAGATTAATAAATGAAAATCAATGCTGATTTGGCGAATTCATAAAAGCTAGCTCTAGGGTTTAGGGCTTTCCCATAACACACAAAATTTCTTTCTCATGTTTATTCGGTGAATTTGCGCTCTAAAATCAATGTTAGGTGGTGTTGAGCCGATGCTAAAAAGCATACCACTGATTTGTCTCGCTTACTTCTAAAGAAATTAAATTGATTTTTTCTTTTCTTTTCTTTTTTGAATCACATCATAATCTACTGATGTTTTCAATTTGAAGTCTACCATCACTTTCTAGATCACTCCATCACGGGTAAGTTTTAGAAACCTCCCCTGAGGTTTGATATATTTTCAAGTAGATAGAAAAGATGACGTAATTAGCAAACACCTCCCTTGCCGTCAGTTAATTTTCTTGGAGCCTTGAGGAAATTGATTGATTTGTTGTTGAAATTAGAGTATTTGACCATCGAAATTGGCCTCATGCCTATCATCATTAAGTCGATTGCATGTAATGTGGTGGATCTTTTATTAAATAGATCTTGGAGCCTTGAGGAAATTGATTGATCGAAATTGGCCTCATGCCTATCATCATTAAGTCCAATTTAAGCCGCGGACATGTAACTTAGCAACACATAACTTAGCTAAGTGTGTTTTATCCAATAATTATATAGATTAGATTTATTAGGTTTTGTAGAAAAGCTCTGACATGCACATAATTTTGATTAGATCATGCTCAAATTTTCAAAAGTTTCAAAACTTGGCAAAGTTACTAATATACCCTCGACCACCAAACGGCTGCCTTACGTCGTGATTCTACAGGGGAGGTAGATGATAATTACATCATCTTTTCTATCTACCTAAAACAGCCCTAAACTTCAGGGGAAAATTATAAAAATTACCCATCACTTATATGATGCTAATAGCCCTATGTAACACATGTTCTCCCCCAAGTCCCAGCAGGGACTTTGCTAGGACTCTTGTCTCCAATCCCAAAAATTAGGATTGGAGAGTAGATTTCTCCCCGATTATTTGAGTGAGAATAGATATTTTCGGTTATATTTCCGGTTAGGGCTCGTCTATTAGTAGACGTAGATGTCTGGGTGTGCGATAATTATATGTATTGAATATCCCAGTAGATTTCAGATTATATATCTGTAGAATTGTAATTCAAAAAAAAATAGCCCTATGTTTATTGCAGCAAGGAACTAATCAAACCATGTCTAATAAATACACAACTAGTAGTAAAGACAGAGCTATGATGCATTTCTCGTTAACACTTGCCTTCATTTGCCAATAGCTAGCTATATTAAAGAATCATTCGAGTCAAATCAGTAGCAGCATTTACACCTTGAAGCTCAAACAAAATATCCGGAAGGCAATAAACAAAGCGTCTGAAAATTATTTTGACAGTTGCAACTAACTAGAGAGAGAGAGGCCACTAACGCTAGAAGCCTGGTGGTCTTATGCCCTTAATGTAAACTTGAAGTTGTGAGTTCGAGTCCCCATATGGACTCATGGGTGTGAGTTTAAAAAAAAAACTATACTAGAGAGAGAGATTGATAAAAAGGTGGAAAAAAATTAATTATCACCCTAGGCTGCCGGGGGCCTGAGCTCATGATCACGAGAAGTGTCATGCGAAGATGGAGGCAAATATTGCCACATAGGCATCAAACCATAACTGGGATATACTGCCATCTTATTCAACCCAGCATGATATGCCGTTGGGTGGCTAGGCACATACCCACCTGTAGGAACGGCCATAACTTTCAACTGCTGCACTATCTTCTCTTTGTCCGCCTTTAGCATGAGTTTCTCTTCGCGAAGTTCATTCTTCTCAGCCTGTTTTAGAGGATGAAAAGTTAACATAGATGGTACTAAATTCTTTAGCAGTGCAATCTCAAACATAAAGGAGTGTTTAAAATATCATTCGCATTAATTGGACACACCACACGTGACAAAACCCAAAATAACTCAACATAACTCAAGCAATTTAAGTACTATATATCCTTTATTATTTATTTGAGTGACACTGCCATCGCCATAAAGTAGGATAGTATTACATAAACAAACACAAATTAAACCCTACAAGATAGATAGCACACAGGCTTACAAACTAGATCACTCCTATATAGAACATTTCAATTCTGTTGCATGGATACAAACAAAATGTGCGAATCCAATATGACAACAGAAAACGATTAGCAAGAAGAAACTTTCTAATAGAGGAGAAACAAGCACGCACCATCATTTCCCCTCTTTGTAAGGATGTCTTCAAAATAAGTTAGTTGTATGCCTAAGAAAAAGTTAATTTCAAATTTTATGGATGTCCCGGACATGAATATATTCCCTTAGACACGCTAACTTTCCCAAAAAAACCTTTATACCCACTTGTACTCTCTCTAATAATGAAAGCCAAGTGAAAAGCGAAAGCTCCAAGGCTTGGTATGTCTTACAAGTGAAATAAGTGCACGTATTTACAGTAAAACTCCACGGCTTTAGACGTTGAATTAGGTAACCAAGTTCATGCATTTTACCATCCAAAGACAATCTAAGTCACGCCTTTATCGTAGAATTGTATAATAAAGTTGGCTATGGGTTTTACCATCCAAGAAAATCTAAGCCATGACTTCATAGTTGTAAAATTCGGTAACCAACTTAGCCAGTTAGCCATGCATTTTACCAAACCAAAGACAATATGAGCCACAATTTTTACAAATCTCCACTGTGGCATATATTTTTCATAACTTTCCTTCAACTGCTCCTTTTCATGCTTCTTATCCACTGCTCTATCCACTGCTCTCTTCATGCTTCTCATCTACTGTGCACTCTAATCAAGTCTAGACAAAGCTTGAACTTGTTTGTAAGAATTGGCTTGGTTACAATGTCTACAGGATTATCTATTGAAGCAATCCGTTCAACTGTGATAAGGCCTTGTACTATCACATCTTCGATGAAATGTACCTGGACATCAATGTGTTTGGTCCTTTCAAGATACATCTGGTTTATAAACATGAAAGATTATGCAGGTTCTTGTATGTGCGAAAAAGTAAACCAGCAAAAGTTATCATGAATGATTGGTGGGGTGAGGAGGGTCTCACTAAACCCAGACCCTCTTTAGAGGAAAAAATAAAATAAGTTTTGAGCATTGAACTCTCCTAGACATGTACATAATCATACAAGTACTCCATACAGAGTACTAAACCAAGCATTGATTCCAGTTCGTTGGAGTAAAAGCAACAACATGGAGAAATAAATAGATGTGCTCATTTCACTTGTAAGACACACCAAGCCTAGAGCTTTTTGTTTCTCTTTCTCTTGGCTTTTATTCTTAAGAGTAGAGAGAGTATAATTAGGTGTCAAGGGCTTTGGAGAAGGTGAAGGTACAGTATTCTCAAAATATCCTATTTTATTCATATTGACAATATTTTTTTCACCGTAAGTCCGTGGATATATGCAAATTGTCAGACCATGTTAAATCTCAAAGTTCATATTATTTTGCTAGTTACATTTTATATCTATATTGGCACTCTTACCTCAACAGTAATGAATCTTGAAATGTCTAAATCCTGGTTTCGTTATGACCTCATATATCTATGTTATTCTACAATCAGAAGTGTCGACTAGTTTCTCTATCACTTCCTGCAATGTCATCTTAAATCTAATATTGCTATTGGGTCGTCACAAATTTATGCATCTCTTCCTTTTTGACTCCCCAAGTTCATTCACCAAAATGCATGTCTCCTTAGATTCTTTACTTAGATGCCCAAAATCTTCACACTTACAAATATCCACATAAGATTGTTAAAAAGTATAATTTGGTGCTAATCTAGTGAAATCTAAATCCAAATTTGACAAACTCGATCTACAATCAATATGTTTATAAGTATGCCAACTCCCACAATTTCATGAAAGAATATAACAGTTGTTCTGTAAGTCATTACACCATTATCAAATCAAACAATAAGTTGCTTCGATAATCAGTCACAAACATGTACATATGAATGATCCAAGTTAAATCCACGGTAGAAAATGCATAAAAATGGAAATGGTAACTAACTTGGCAAGCATGAAAGCATTTTAGCACAACAATAAGTAACGCAGCTAAGTTCTCCCAGTCAAGAAAAAAGAGCAAATGATAACTAAAGAAACTAACCTTCAAACTCTTAATTTCTTCATGCAACTTCTCATTGGTTTCTTTGAGCTCCTGAGCCTCTGTTCTTAGTTGATTCAACACTCTAATTGCATCGTCAAGTATGGCCGGTTTATCAGTTCTAGCTGGTCTCCAGGTTCCAATATACAACTCAAATCGAGAAACCTTCACAAATCAAACACAAAACCTAATCTTTCAAAATTCCCATCTCAACAAGTCTACCTCCTTTAGCCAAGTCTAGTCCAAAATAATCCCTCTTTAAATTCTAACTTTATATATATATATATATATATAAAAGAACAAGAAAACAATACATGCCTGTCGTTTAATCTCTCTCTCCGCAATTTCTCACGGCATGCTTTGGTCCCTGGCCTACTGCAGGAATCACTTCGCGCCCTGTACAGCATTGACACAATAATTAATTTCACAAAAAATAAATAAATAAACCCATTTGTTCTGTACATAAATAAAAACAAAAAGTATTACCTTTTACGCGTATTTTCATTTTCTTGCGGAACAACCCCAGTAGATGAAATATCATTATCCTTGCTGCAACTGATTTTTCGTTTAAACGGAAAATAAATTCAACCAACAGCGTGAAATTTGATAAATAAATAAATAAATATATAAATAAAAAGGGTACCGTTGGTCGGGCCAGGAGAAATTGAGAGATGCGTTTTGATCAATGAAGCCGTAATTGATAAAATCGTCCCAGTCTGATGGATCCATTTTTATATCAAATTCGTCAACAACTTGGAGGTGGAGCCGTGAATTGTGATCATAGAACCAGAAGTTGTTCTAATGTAACTGAAGCAACACGTGGAGGATTGGGTTCCGCGCCGCCGCGTCGTTATTATATGTCGCACGTGCGCCAACCAGGGCTGTCTTTCCCGTGGGGATTTTCACGTTTGATGTTATTAAATTATTGATAAATATTTCATGTCAGTAGAAATTTCAAGTTAAATTGCTATAGGATTAGTAATGGGAGGAGATTTGTCCATCTGAATCCTAATTTATTTATATTATTAAAATAAGAAATTATTCTGATCTAATTTCATTATTTTTTAGAAAAAATCTAATTTCATTAATTTTAGAAAAAATTCATTCGCGTTCGTTAAATTTTATCTAATTTCATTAAAATTATGTTTCGTTTGTTATCTCATCCCATCTTACTTAAATCTTAAGACACGTGAAAGTGAAGACATTCATCCAAAAACAAACATTTAAAATTGGATCACAGACTATCTAGGAACATATGCTAATGTTGAATCACAACGAAATTATGTTAGGTAGTCAATAGTCCAGCCGAAAGAAAATTCCTTATATAACAGCCGATTTTGTTGAACCGAAATTTTCTAAAAAAGCCAATTCCTATTTTTGACTATTTTTAATTGGACCATAAGATGATGATAAAATGTAATAAA
This sequence comes from Zanthoxylum bungeanum, assembly GCA_019454045.1. Taxonomy (NCBI): domain Eukaryota; kingdom Viridiplantae; phylum Streptophyta; class Magnoliopsida; order Sapindales; family Rutaceae; genus Zanthoxylum; species Zanthoxylum bungeanum. The sequence goes on along the minus strand of SKCR01006738.1, from coordinate 5,741 downwards.
AAATATGTTTCGAAACCTCAACAGGATTGGTCGATCTGACCAATTGGACCGAAACTCAGTCCAAGCACGGGTTTTGGAAGTCTAATTTTAAAATATGATTCTTATTAATAAAGGATGTTGATGGTGTTTTCAGGCGCTACAACATTTAGACAATACGACAAGGACAAAAGGGTAAATCCTCTGTCTGGTTGAGATCATGTAGCCGACCCGACCACAACATGTGAAGACCGACCACTTTGGTTAAGATAACCGAGCACTATAGAGGTCGGCAGGAACACTCTCAGCATAAAAGATTGTCATGGCCGACCTCATAATACCGACCAGACGACGGGCCGTGTTCAAACAGCACCCCATTCTTATGGATAAGATAAGAAAGATATCATACTCTCGCAAGGAGAAGGAGTCAGAATCCAAAAGGGAGTACGGAAGAAGAAGGCAGTAGTAGTAAGGATCAGGTTGAGTCCAAATAGGATTTCTTATGCAAATAGGAGTCTGATTTCTGTATTATTATAAATATGAGGGTAGAGCATGTGTAAAAGACATCTGAAAATCATCACAAGAGTGAGGGATTAGAATCATAAAGCTCCGATTTGTAAGAGCAAAGAAGAGACCCGAGGAGTGAATTGAGTAATAAAACAGTACCATCCTGTTCTTGTCCGTGGACGTAGGTCGGATCTCAAAATCCACCGAACCACGTTAAATCACCTCGTCTGATTGGCGTATTTTCTTGCTTTCCGCTAAGTTTGCTTTTGGTTTCCCGCATAACCAAACAAATTCACAGTTGGAGGAGGATTGCCTCGGAGGTGATTCCCGTATTACCCCGAGACCAAAATCCACCGTCAACAGTTGGCGCCGTCTGTGGGGAACTTCACAAAAAGCAGTTCACGTGATAAGACAAATGGCGGAAGGCGGAAATCACCAATCAGGAGGTCCGGCAATGGACTGGATGAAAAAGATGGAAGATAGCATGAGGTCTATGATGGATCGACTAGAAAGAATGGAAGGAGCAAACAACGAGAAACCTGAAACCGGGGCGGCAGAAGAGGAAAGAGAGTGAAAAAGGGAAAAGAGTAGTAGATATAAGCGAAGACGAGGGACCCAGAAAGAGAGGCCCTTATGGGATAAGATCTGAAGTGGTAGGGAAGAGAGCCACGATCAGAAGACACATGGGAAGAGAGGAAACAATCACCCGACCCTTCCTCCGACAGTTTTTACAACTCCGAGAGGGAGATAGAAAGTACAACGAAGACGTACAGGAGACTTCCGAGCTAAAGGAACGCCACGCCCGGAACGACATGAGAACAGAAGGACACAGAAGGCGACACGGGGCACAGCCCGTGAAATAAAGTCTTGGTTAAGAAAAGAGATGACCAGATGGGAAGAAGGCCTCAAGATCGGCGCGGGAGACACCCGAGGCGAGGAAGAGGGGTCTCCCCTTACAGAAGAGATAAGGTCAGCACAGTTCCCGAAGCGATTTAACATGCCGACCATGGCACCATACAAAGGCCACTCCGACCCAAAATCTCACATCGAGAATTTTGTCCTCCTGATGGAAGTACATGGGGTGACGGGCGACGCCATATGCAAAGTATTTCCCTTAACTTTAGGTGGCCTGCCATCCTATGGTATAGAAGTCTGGCCCCGGGGAGCATCCAGAGCTTCTCCCAGCTTAAGAAATCGTTTATCCGGCACTTCAAAGGAGCCTGCACCCCTAAAAAAACAATAGGAGAACTAAGGCTCATGAAACAGGGAGACGACGAGACACTGAAAAGCTTCATTGAAAGGTCACAACACCGTACTCGAGGTCGGAGGGTACGAATCCCAAGAAGCCCTGGAAAGTCTGAAAGGGGCCCTAAGGGTCGGGAAACTGTGGACCCACCTGAGGATCCATGAGACACCAGACTACGCTACCGCACTGGAGGTAGCCAGGAAATACGTCCTACTAGAAAGCGAGGAAAAAGTATCCCGGAGGGGGATAACCGCCAAGAGAAAGGGTGACAAGGAGAGAAGACAATCGGCGACCGGAAAGAGAATTCCGGAAGTTCAATCCAAGACCCAAGAGTTCAAGCCAATGGCACATAAGGATCAAGGAAAAGGGCCCACAACTCAAGTAAACCATGTGGTCCGAGAGGAGGCGTATATTCCCCTAAGCAAGCCGCCAGGGGAAATCATCATGGAGATACGGGAGAAAGGCCTCTTAATAGAACCCGACCTCAGGAGGTTTCCCCCAGACAGAAAAAACAAAAAGTCCTACTGCCTACACCACAATCTAAAAGGGCACACAACCGATGATGAATGCAAAGACCTGCGGGAACAAATGGAGGACCTGGCCCGGAACGGGTACCTGAACAATTACATCGACCACGAGATCATGGCCGCCAGACAAAGGGCAAGGAATCGAGAGGTGAACGTCATCGCAGAGGGGCAACGCTGGCCGGGGACTCTAACCGGTCGAGAAAGAATTACAGCCGAGCACGGGGGACAGAGGTGCTGAAAACAGAAAAAATCCCAAACCCACAAGGAAATCGGTCAACACCCATTATGTTCACCGATGAAGACGCTCAGGGGGTAAGTTTCCCCCACGATGACGCACTAATAATCAAAGCAACGATCGGCGGCACAGAAGTGGACCGAATCCTGGTGGATCCTGGGGAGCGCGGTAGACATAATTTCAAAGAGACTTTGGAGAACCTGGGGGTAGGGTAGAATACACAGCTCTAACCGAGGACAGCACCCTCCTGTACGGATTCGGGGGTTCAACGGTCATCCCCCTGGGAAAAATTCAGTTAGCAATGACGATCGGAGCCGCCCCCAAAACCGAACAATCATGATAAACTTCACTGTAGTAGACTGCATGAGCAGTTATCAAGTCATTGTCGGCCGCCCCTTCATGATGAAAACCAAGGCCGCAATGTCCTGCTATTACTTGAAATTGAAGTTCCCCACACGGGAAGGGATCGGGATCATATGCGGAAGCCAGAAGATAGCCCGCAGCTGTTTTGCCACTTCTCGCGAGAGACCCTCTGCGTGAAAGAGGCACCAAGAAGAGACAGAGAGACGAGGACGACAAGAACACGAGGAAAACCCTGCTCCTCGGCCCGATAAAGCTGCACGGCTCGGAGCAGCCGAAGAATTAGAAAGAAGTAAAACTATTCGGGCCAAAGAAAGCATAAGAATAGGGGGGAAGTCTAGACGAGGCCCTAAGAAAAGACTTGTTGGAATGTCTACAAGAGTACCCCGGCGTTTTTGCATGGGGACACGATGACATGCCCGGAATCGACCCAAAATTCGTAAGCCATCGCTTAGCAGTGAACCCATTACACAAGCCAGTAAAACAGAAGAGGAGAATATTCAACCAGGAGCGGTGCGGAGCAATAGCAACCGAGGTGGAAAAATTGCTGAAAGCCGGCTTCATCCGGGAAGTAAAATACCCAGAATGGGTGTGTCCAACGTGGTATTGGTGAAAAAATCTAACGGAAAGTGGAGAATGTGCGTAGATTTCACCGACCTCAACAAAGCATGTCCAAAAGACAGCTTTCCCCTCCCAAATATAGACCAACTGGTAGATACAACAGCCTGCCAAGGGCTGCTAAGCTTCATGGACGCTTTCTCGGGATACAATCAAGTCAAGATGCACCCTGCGGACGAGGAGAAGACCACATTTATCACTGACCAAGGGCTGTACTGCTATAAAGTAATGCCTTTCGGATTAAAGAACGCAGGGGCGACCTTCCAGAGACTGGTGAACAAAATCTTCAAACCGCTCATCGGCACAACCATGCTGGTATATGTCGACGACATGATAACAATGTCCGGAGAACCAAGAGACCATATAGCCGACCTGAAGAAAACCTTCGAACTCCTGAGAAAACACAATTTAAGGCTCAATCCAGAGAAGTGTGCATTCGGGGTAGCCTCAGGAAAATTTCTGGGCTACATGGTAAGTTCACGAGGCATTGAAGCAAACCCGCAAAAGATACAAGCCGCGCTAGACCTGAAATCACCCCGGACAGTTAAGGAAGTACAAAGCCTTACAGGAAGAATCGCCGCACTCAACCGGTTCATCTCACGAGCAACCGACAAGTGCCATCCTTTCTTCAAAGTCATCAAAAAAGCTCAAAAAGGGGTCGACTGGACACCTGAGTGCGGAAGAAGCCTTCCAGCACCTAAAACAATACCTGGCACAGCCCCCTCTCCTAGCCAAACCCCTCCCAGGGGAGACACTGTATCTATACCTGGCCGTCTCAAAACACGCAGTAAGCTCGGCACTGGTACAAGAGACCGACCATGTCCAGAAACCGGTTTACTACGTCAGTAAAGCCCTGCTAGACGTAGAAACTCGATACCCCATGCATGAGCTCATTGCCCTATCCCTGGTCACTGCAGCACGGAAGCTGCGACCCTACTTTCAGGCCCATCCTATCAAGGTATACACGGATTATCCCCTGAGACAAATCTTGCAGAAACCAGAGGCCTCGGGGAGACTGATGAAGTGGTCAGTAGAAATAAGCGAGCACGACATCTCCTACCTCCCAAGAACAACAATAAAAGGGCAGGCCTTAGCGGACTTCATAGCAGAACTCACGGAACCGCAGGTCTTGGCCGTGGAAGAAGACAGGTGGGAAATGTCTGTAGACGGATCCGCAAGTTCGCACGGCTACGGAGCAGGGGGGTAGCGCTAAAAAGTGAAAAAGGGAGAAGAAATACTGCTCGCCCTCAAATTCGCCTTCAAAACTACAAACAATGAAGCAGAGTACTGGCAGGCGGCCTACTGGCCGGACTAAGGCTATGTACGGTAGTAGGGGTCCACAACGTAGTGATCAGGAGTGATTCTCAACTAGCAATACAACAGTTGAAAGGGGACTTTCAAGCCAGAGAACCAGCCATGGTAGCTTACCTGGCCGAAGTGAAAAAATGGGTGGAGAAAGTGGGAAATGTGCTCTTCGAACAGGTCGGACGAGAAGAACTTGTGAAGCAGATTCCCTAGCCCGACTCGCCTCTTCAATGATGACAGAAAACCCCAGGTACCTCTATTACATAAATCCATATACCTCCGAGAAAGAAGCATAGGGGAGACAGAGGTGGATGTACTAGAAGAAGAAGGCAAAGATTCATGGATGCAGCCGATCAGGAGATATCTGGAAACAGGAGAAACCCCTAAAGATAAAAAGGAGGCCAGGAAGCTGAAGTTCAAGAGCACCAAGTTTTCCCTGATTGAATGAGTACTCTACCGGAAGCTGAAGTTCAAGAGCACAAGTTTCCCTGATTGAATGAGTACTCTACCGGAGAGGATACAATGTACCCCTCCTAAGATGCTTAGCACCAAAAGAAGCAGACTACGTGCTCAGGGAGATTCACGCAGGCATCTGCGGAAGCCACACCGGGGGAAGATCAATCGCCTTCAAAGCCTTGAGGCAAGGGTTTTACTGGCCAACCATGCACGAGGATGGCGTGAGGATAGCACGGAAATGCGAGGGTTGCCAAAAGAATGCCAACCTCTACCATCAGCCGGTAGAACAGCTGACCACCATATCCAGCCCTTGGCCCTTCGCGCAGTGGGGGCTAGACATTATAGGGCCAATGCCGAAAGGACGAGGTCAGGCGAAATATGCAATCGTGGCCATAGACTACTTTACCAAAGGGGTAGAGGCAGAACCATTGTCCATCATCTCGGAAAAGAAGGCCACAGAGTTCCTGAAGAGAAATATAATCTGCCGGTTCGGGATCCCCCAAGCAATCAT
>SKCR01006737.1:0-13699 GCA_019454045.1 Zanthoxylum bungeanum | reverse complement strand
GCACGCCAATCCCTAGTGTCATTATCAAACCTCTGGGCTGGAACGTTAACACCCAATGGCTTGCATCTTTGAGGAATGATTACAGCATGAAAGGCTTGCATGACATTTGGCGTCTCAGGTATCTATAGCACATTCGGCGAACGAGTCGATGTGGTGTTTGGTATCTTAAGGTAATAATAGCACGTATGGATGGATAGTGACTTCGGTATTACGGTACCTCAGGGTTTGCATAGCATGGGGAATGATAATTCCCGCATGGCGTTTGCTGCCCAGTATTAGAGGTGCATAACACGTAGGGGTGGCAATTTGGGTCAGGATTCGTTTATTCGTTCGATTCGATTCGCTTTAAAGCGAATACGGGTTTGAAAAAATGGATTCGTTTAATAAATGGGTCAATAAGATTCGATTCGTTTAATAAACGAATCGAATATGAATTTAAGCTCATTGATTCGTTTATTCGTTTATGATTCGTTTTATTATTTTTATTTACTAGTTCTTGTTAATTTTCAATTAATATTCGAGAAATTATAGCTAATTATCATAGAAAAAGTAATATTTTCGATATTTGGTGAGGTATTTTTAGTAAATATATTAATTACATATTTCATATGTATATATTTAAGAAGAATTAATGTAAATCAAGTGTGGTAATTTATTTAATATCATTGACTAAACGAATAAACAAATATTCGTATTCGATTCATTTAATAAACGAATCGAATACGAATCATGATATTAGGATTCGTTTAATAAACGAATCGAATACGAATTCATCACATTTCGATTTGATTCGTTTAGGATTCGATACAAATTCGATTCATTGATTCGTTTTGCCACCCCTAATAACACGGGGAGGGCCCACATGACTCCATGGCGTTTGTAACCTTGAGAGGTACATAGAACGTGGAAGGCCGGAGAGCCTCTATGGCATTTATAGCCTCGGAATATGCCTATCACGGGGAGGGAGAATGCTCATTTGGCGTTGGCCATCCCATTTCGGATCCGTAGCAGCATAGCACGAGGAAGGTCTGAGGGTATCCATGGCGTTTGCAGACTCGGGGCCTGCCTAGCATGGGAAAAATCTCATGGCGTTGGCCACCATTTTGATCCATAGCTCGGTTCTCCGGGATGCTGAAATGTAAGGTTCAAATTATTATTTTGGGTGGCATGGGGCAGGACATTGTCTCAGGCTCCCTTGTTGTTTCTTTTAGGTCTGTATGGGGTATGTGATATATCACCCTCGTTTTGTTTTTCTTGTTTTTATCTTGGTTTTGTCTTTGGTGGATGACTTGAAGTGGGACGCCATTTCCAGTCTCCAGGGTGATTTCCGGAGGTTGAAAATCTTCCATTGTGATTGTCTTGGAAAGAAGTTTGATGGCTCGGGGCTGCATTCATTCCACCGAGGCCATGTTGTTGGCACAAGAAGAGTACATTCCCTTGTGGCCAATAAGTTTGCTTGATCGGTGTTGCATTTGTTCCGCCGAGGACAATGAGGGTACATTCCCTTATGCTAGTAAGTTTGATGGCTCGGGGCTGCATTCGTTCTGCTGAGGCCATGTTGATGGCACAATGAGGGTACATTCCCTTGTGGCCAGTTTGCTCGATTGGCTCAGGGTCGAGTTACGTCCTACCGAGACATTATTATCTTCTTTGACATAGGGTTGAAGTTTCTCCCTCATGGTCAAGTGTGGATGACACAAGGAGAGTACATTCCCTTGTGGCCAGTTTGCTCGATTGGTTGTGGGTCGGGTTACATCTCACTGAGGCCTTATTATATTCTTTGGCATGAGGTTGGAGTTTCTCCCTCATGGCCAAGTGTGGATGGCACAAGAGTTTGCTCGATTGGCTCGGGGTCGGGTTACGTCTCACTGAGGCCTTATTATCTTCTTTGGTATGGGGTTGGAGTTTATCCCTCATGGCTAAGTGTGGATGACACATGGAGGGTACATTCCCTTGTGGCTAGTTTGCTCGATTGGCTCGAGGTCGGGTTACGTCCCACCGAAGCCTTATTATCTTCTTTGGTATGGGGTTGGAGTTTATCCCTCATGGCCAAGTGTGGATGGTACATGGAGGTTACATTCCCTTGTGGCTAGTTTGCTCGATTGGCTCGAGGTCGGGTTACGTCCAACTGAAGCCTTATTATCTTATTTGGCATGAGGTTGGAGTTTCTCCCCCATAGCCAAATGTGGATGGCACAATGAGGGAGCATTCTATTTTGGTCAAGTTATCACATTGGCTCGGGGATGTGTTACGTCCCACTGATGCCCTATTGTTGTGTGTTGGCGCAAGGAAGAGACAATCCCTTACGGCCAAGTGACTTAGATGGCTTTGGTCGGTTTTTTCCCAAGGCCTCTCTTTGTCAGATCAGATCGGGGCTGGGTTACGTCCAGCCGGGCCCTTTTGTTGTGTGATAGCTCGAGACGAGCTCTTTGTAAGTCTTCGCAGATCTTCCTCTTCCGAGATTGCAGCATGTCAAGAGCGTGCATCAGCCCGAGGAGGCACAAGATGAACGGACAGGCCGGAGTTAGCTCAGATCAACATTTTTGGTCAGATAGGCCCTAGTGGAAGAGATGGCCAAGTTATGGATCAGAAGTAGAGGTGCTAGATCCGGATTGTAAGCCCGACGTGGATATTCAAAATGAGCACCGAGGCTTGCGGTCGAGGAACCCGCTCTGAGGTAGGGTAGATTTTGAATTCTTGACTTAATCAAGGTTGAACACCAGCGTAAAAAGGCACCATACCATTATAGTTCCCGGCACCAACTTATAGACATGTTGATACCGAGAACTATATGACATATATTGATGGTGATTTTCGAACCCGAGAAGAGCCGAAGTATGAGGAATGGTAGTAAAAGGATTTCACTTGCCAAGATGGAGGCCCAATGTCTTTTCTAATTAGAGGGCTCAAACTCAAGACTCAGAGTTATCTAACCCGACCAGTGGATCAGAATCAGTTGCATTTGAAGACCGACCCAGGAATGTCGGTCTTCGCTTTGATACACAATGGAGGAGCTTTGGAGTAAGCCCGAATAGGCACAGTCGCATACACCTGAGGAAGGTAATCACTATAAGTTACAAGGTAGAAGAAAATCATAACTGTTCGGATTGTCATTATGGGAAGTTATTTCTCAATGTTCCCACATGCTCGTAACTGAAGCGGCTAAGAAGCTTAATATCGGCTCGACCTTTTCGAAGGGAATGTGGGGAAAGTCAAGGCTTTTCAACCGACCTGACCTGTTAGCATATGCAATGAAGGACATTACTTATTTCAACGGACCGACCCGAGGATGTGGATCGGGGTTGCAGCATTGTGTTCTTAGATGGGCGACGTAAGCCCTAAACGAAAGTTTGAGCTTCCCAAGGATTGATGAGATAGAAGTAGACCAATGACTGATGGGATAAAGTAGGGCTGCAACCTTATTGACTGACACACGCAACCACATAGGAGTGGTTAATATACTGGCAGACACGTGGGAATAATGTGTAACAGTTACCAAGAATGAGTGATTTAATGAAATTCAGATAGCAGATAATAGAGGTGTCAGGTAGCTGAGCTATTATCCGTGGGATAATTGGGGAATAGAGCCTAGGAAATAATGGCTTAGCAACGTGGCTGACGTCTCGAGTTGGTGTAATAGTAGAATTTGACCTAGTATAAAAAGGGGTGGATAACTCATTATAAGGGGTTGACTAATTTGTTTCACACATAACTTGTAAAAAAAGAAATACTTAAGTGTAAGCGAGAGTTAGTGCAGGTTGGTCAAACCCGAGCACTTAATAAAGATTTTATTTCCCTTGCACCCGTGGACGTAGGTTGGATCCATTCCGCCGAACCACGTTAAACCATTTGTCTTGTCTGTTGTTTCTGTCTTTTTCCAAGTTTGCATTTGGTTCCCAACAAACCAAACAAATTCACTGTTGAAAGAGGTTTGTTCGAGGAGTGATTTTCCTGAATTACCTCAGGAATGAAAAATGGTTGTCAACACAAATGGTTCATAATCCATCCAATTCCGGGCGAGATTTGTGATATATTTTTATGTCGTGTTTTAAAAACCCAATTGATTACGCAGCGGATGCCATGTTTTATATTCAGATCGTCAGCCGTATGTTTTGTAATCGGGTTGATGCCAAGTTTATATTGCCTTGATTAAATGTTTTGACTTTTTAAATTAGGTTGATGTCTTTTTGTAATCAGATGCATGTTCTATAAGTATTAGACAAATAAAAATTATTATATTATATTTATATATGGGAAATTTTGGGATAACGGGATATTTAGCGGGATATGATTATGATAGATGTTTTATCTCGAAATTCAAAACAAACAGGACCAAGATAATTTTTATCTCAGAATTCAAAACAGGACGGGATTGAGATTGGGATGCTATGGAACCAGGATATTTTTTTGTCCGAAAATTTGAAACGAGACGGGATTGGAATTGTCAAATCCCATCACATCCCTGCCAAACATCATATTTCCAAGTATTTTACATCAATGAGCATTGTACTGCGATGTAAATGTCAACTAAAATGTTTTAATAATTAGATACTCCATTGTAAGCATGAAACCTGAAGACAAGAGAATCAGAACGTGATTGTTTAAACAAAACAAAACTGTTGGGTGTTTATCTTTGCAATCGTATATATTGAAGTGAAATGGTTACATTACTAGGTTAGTAAAATGGTCAGTTAATTTTTCATTCTTAGTAAAATGGTCAGTTAATTTTTCATTCTTTTGAGAATTTCCATGTGACCAAAAACTGCATTTTCATATTGCTTCTTGTACTGGGCAGATTTTTTTTTGGAAACATTGGAAATCCTACCGCCAAACCATATGACATTAGGTTAAGTGGAGCAGGTAAAATCCCCGGGTGCCCCAGACGTATTTCTTCACTATTACTTTATTCTTTAGATTGAATAGAAAAAGCAAAATTTTAATAGTTTTGGGCAGTTTACTCATAATGTTAGTATAAATTCATCAGTTTGAATATTGTTGACTAGTTTTGAACTAGAAAGCAAACTTATAACTTTGTTACTTCGCTCTCTTCTCCCTCTCTCTACTTTTAACCATAATTAGAATCCGACTACCATGCATGCCATGCATGAGATACAAAACATCTTTATGTGGAAGATAAGTTTTGTGGAAATTTGGTGGAAAAATACAAACTACTTTAGGTGGAGCACTATTCTTTGTTGATATTTGAGCCTTGTTTTTTGCTATAAATTGAGAGCTCATTGAGAGCTCAAAGCAACCCACAAACATTAAGCTTCAAGTGAAGAAAGCTTAGAAAGTGTAGAGAGAGTGAGATTTTTTTGTAAAGTTTAAACACTTTGTAAATTCTATTCTTGTAGTAATAGAATTAGGTTTTTCCTCATAAACATTCTTCAGTGATCAGAGAATTACAACAAGTGGTATCAGTAGCTTTGGTTTTACATTTGGGGTCGTAAAACTAAAAAACGGAACTCGGTTCAAAAAAATTATCAAAAATTAATTTTGAGCATACCATCAGCTTGTTCACATCGAGACGAGCATGGTATTATTTTCCAGTGATCGAACGGAGGTCCAGGGAAGCTGCACGCGCCTGGAGAGAAGCTGCTCACGCACCTGCTAGAGGTTGAAGACGACCACGTCAATGCCCAGTCAGCCCACGTTAGCCCACAGTCAGCGACATATCATCAGACACGTAAGCTGCCACATGACCGGCGTAAACACACGCGTATAATGCAAAACATACGTATCGTTCAAGTAGTATAAAAATATCGATCCCACGAGGACTTAATTCCTACTGTTGTTATTAAATATTGGTACTATTTATTTACATTATCTAATTATAGGGAGAAGGGAATTGATTGCTTTTGGTTGGTTGAGTGTGGTTTTGCAAAATAAAATAAAAACAGACTCAAAATAAAATACAAAGGAAAATAAAAGAAAAGACTCAAGGATCTAGGGTCGTGACTCCACACAATATTATTATAAAGATGAATTGATTCTCTTATCTATGTGTAATAAATCAATTTGCTAACCTGGAACACAAAAATATACAAAAGCCTCTGTCGATGGTCAGACGCAAATACCCAGTATAACCCAATTGAACCATATGTCTATGTCAACCAAATTACCTGGATTCATTAAGATTAAGCTCCAATTGTGGCTACCCCCGCCCGACAGGTATATGTCTATCCTGTAAGGAAATCTATTAAATGGTTATCTATCCTCAATGAAGATCGTGGGTTATTGAATCTAAGGCTGAAACCTAAAATCCCTATGTCTAGTTCATTTTAAGTTTACCATATCAATCTTATTGGTGATTAGACAACAAGAAGCATTAAGCTTAAGACTCAATAAACAAACTAAAGAACTACTCATAAAAAGAAAATCAATTATTAAGTGTGGATATTGTGTTTCATCACTTCCCTAGAATAAAAATAAAATGATGGGGTTAGAGGATCCACATTTAATATTTATTATCTAGGAATCTCACTTATTATAATATATAAATTATTTTATATTCTGCTTTCTCAGGAATTAATAATGTTAAACATTTAAAACTAGCCATATAGGCGGTAATCCATTTAGTCCAATTACACCAGCCATATAGGCGGTAATTATCTGTCACATAAAGACCAGCCATATAGGCGGTAAAGTAATTTATATTTAACCCGACCATATAGGCGGTAATAAAGTCTAACATTAATTAATCCGGTTAATTATAATTTATAAATTATAATTAAATGAGATTTACCTAGATAATTATATTAAAGATTTCACATTTTACCCCATCGGAAAATTAACTACTAAACATAAAAGAAAAGAGAAGAAGAAGAACTACTATTACTGAAAATTAAAATACATAATTAAAAATATTATTTATATATACAAAACTAGATGCAATCGTCTAAAAATAGGGAAAAGCTCCCAAGGAAAGCACACCAAATGAAGTGAAGAGGAGCTGAATTTATAGGCATTTTTTGGATCTAGCGTCGTGACGCCAAAGGTCCCAGCGTAGCGATGCTGGCACGCGTTTTCGGTCCATGCGTGTTCTGTCGGCAGAGTCTAGTGATGACACATGTCACGCGGTGAAGGTGGTGCAATGAGAAGAAGACACGTGGCACACGGTGATTGGCTGAGCTTTCGGTCCAATGATCATCTGACACGTTGCACGCGCTTAGGATCGGTCAAATAAGAGGTCGACACGTGGAAACATGTGATTTGTCCAATATTCGGTCCAATGAGAGATTGACACGTGGCACGCGCTTGCTTTGGTCTAATGAGATTTCGACACGTGGCAGCCGGTGCATTTTAGCAGATCTTCTGTGATGATGACACGTGGCACGACGCACGTTAACAAGGTCGGCGCACGTTAGCAAGTCTAATTTCTCAGATTCTGACATGTGTCCCTCGGTGCACGTTAGCATGACCGGCTCACTTTAGGCGTCGCGACGCGTAGGGTCTTGGCGTCGCGCCGCGGACAAATTACCGAATTGCCTTTTGTCATATTTCCTCTATTTTGGCCCCAAATTACTTCCAATGCTTTCCCAATTTTATTTATCTGTAAAATAACACAAAACACATCAAACCGTTCACAAAACCCGAGAAACTATACAAAATATTAGGTTAAATGAGTGGGAAATAGTGATATAAATATCACTCATCACACCCCCAAACCTAACATTTTACTAGTCCTCGAGCAAAACATAAAATAAAAAACAAAAATAAAATTAACTAAGCCACTTTCGTAGGGATCACGGTTGCATTTAGCGTATGCAACAAGCCTTTAAACCCCTAGATGTCCCTAGTGGACGAGTTGTAGTCTCGTGAGGGTTTACAGCAATGATACCCACAAACATCTTACAAAAGTAAAAAGGTAGTAAAACTAATGCACACAAAAGCAAAAAGACAAGCGAAAAGAGAATAAAGAAGTTAGTGACTAATCAGGTGAAACTTCTACTCCAAGTTACTAATTGTTTTGTTTCTTTCTAAATTACTGAATAAGTAAATTCTCCGATTATATTTACCATTCTCCATATACACAACCAACAAAATATTAAACAACTCATTTTTGCCCGCAACAGTCACAAGTGCAGTTGATAATAGAGTAATATTTTTGTCCTAAAGTTTTATCAGAATTCACACATTTTTGTAGCAATGGAATAATTTTTCGGATTTTTCTGATTTTTTCTTTGATTTTTCTCTATTTTTTATTTATATACAATATCTTCCATCTATGTAGCGAGTGTTGGGTCGGTGGCTCCCAAACCAGTTGGCTTTAGGGCACCAGGTGTTAAGACACCCCTACAGACTTAATTACTCAGACTTCAGATATATATATTTTGCAGCATCTTTGATCTATGTAGCGAGCTTTGGGCCAGTGGCTCCCAAACCAGTTGGCTTTAGGGCACTAGGTGTTAAAACACCCTTACAGACTTAATAACTCGGATCTCATATTTTTTTTTTACTCCATCACTTTTTGAGATGCTTCCTCCAATTAAACTAGAGCACTGAATATTACAAACTTTTCAATTACAGCTCATGTCCGTATGTTTCCATGTATGTTGATAATACTTGCCAACTGAGCATATGGATATCTATTTTAGTCAGTATTATGGAGAATTCACAAATTAAATAATTTAAAAGGAAATAAACAAAAATTAACTTATTATAAAAAAAATGGTTTAAGATACGTCTCAGGAGTGGAAACTCCTTACTCAGCTATCTTTTACCAATTTCACCTTTTTAGTCAAAATAAAAACGCAAAATATTTTTGTAATTTTTTGAAAAATTTTCAATTTTTTTGTATTTTTCGAAAAATTTTGGACTAAAAATAAAAACAACACACAAACTAAAAATAAGATACTAATCAACTAATTTCCTCCCCCAAACCTAAATGAGACATTGTCCCCAATGTTTTAAACAGTAGAAGAAGAGTTTATGAGATAATATCTGGTTAGCTAAAATTCTACAGGAAATTAAAGGTTAAGATCCAGATTAATCCGACGCCTCTTACCACGATCGTCATCGGACCAATTTATCTTTGAAAGGATAGGGTCAACTTGTGGTTCATAGGCTAAGAGTTGGTCTATTAGATCTGGAGCAGTTCTGGCAGTGAAGATGAGTTCTTTCATAGGTTTTGACACGAACCCATTTCTCCGGGCATCATCAAGAAACACACAAAGAAAATCATAAAATCCATCAACGTTAAACAGCCCAATTGGTTTCTGGTGTATGTTTAGGTTTGCCCAAGATAGCACTATAAAAATTTCCTCCAATGTGCCCAAGCCACCTGGCAAAGCAATAAAAGCATCAGCACGGTTAATCATTTCTACCAGTCGTTCAGACATACCTGGCACGATCAGTTCCTCTCTGTTTGATGATCCAATAAGATTTGCCTCTGCCAAGGGTTTTGGAATGATTCCCAAAACATAACTGTCTCCTTCTTGTACAGACTTTGAAACGATCCTCATTAGTCCAAGATTGCATTCGCCATATATTAAGTGCATATTCCTTGCAGCTAAGACTCGACCCAATTCATGTGCTGCCTCTACGTAGTGTGGTTTAGTACCAACACTACTACCGCAAAACACACAGATGTTTTCAACTCGTCTTCTCGAAGTGGCTTCCATTTTTATATATTTCTTTCTTAAATCAGGATGCCTTCCAAAGTGCAATGACGAGCTAAATTTATAGTACCTGAAACGGGTGAGTAATAATAGTAATAGTATCTTCCAGAGGGCGTTTGTTATCTAAACAAAACAAAAGAAATCGTGAAAGGTCGAAAAGTATGGATCCTGTCTACGAAAATAAAGATAATTACAACAGAAAAGCAAATCAAAGCAATAATTAAGGCAACGGAATTGTGTACGCAATACGCCACTCGCTTAGTATATAAATCCATTAGGATGCGTCTCAAGATTTCATTCTTTACTCAGCCATCGCTAATAAATTGATTCTCATCTTTGTGATTGCCAAACACCATTCTTTCTGTCTTAAAATGCTCTGTTTGTGCTTTTCCTTACAAAAATAACACACAAAATTAAAAACTCTACAACATGTATACACAAAATATGAAAACAGAAATTACAACAAATTGCATGGGTTGCCTCTCTGCTAGCGCTAAATTTTACGTCTTCAGCCAGACGTGACTGAAATCTATCTGTCAATGAGGTTTTAGCGTCGTTTTGGATGTCCGATTAAAGACAATCTCATGAGCGTTGCTTTTAAAGGGTCTCTTCCAACGGTAAAGTAGCAGAAAAAATTTTGTCCCATTTAGTGCTTGTGCCACCTTTTTGCTCCTTGTTGCTCCAGTGGTTCCTGCAAAGAAAAAAAGAAAATCAGGAGGTCTCGTATGGTGCTTGACTTGGAATGGAAGTTCCATTCTGTCAAGCTTCTGGGTGATTTCTTTGAATTGTACTCCCTGATACAGCGATATTTCTCCTGAATGCTCTGAATTTTCAATTTGGTCTGACAGTTGCTCCTTCATTTGCTCTGTTTCTTGCTCCACCTTTTCTTCACATATGTATTTGAAAATTTCCATATTCAGCTCTTCATCTGTCATCTGTGAAATACATGCTTCAAAATTGTCAACCTGAGGATGAAAAGAAATGTCAGATTTTAGGTATTCATCCTCTGATTTCGGTGAAATGATTGGCTCAGGTAGATCTTCTTCAAACATTTGTGCAATGGATGTTCCAAGATCTTCATTTTGAGGATACAAAGTTTTATCCTCCGTTGTTGGTGCAGTTGGTATAAATAGATCAGCTTCATCCTCGTCAGAATCTGAATAATAAAAGTCAAATAGAGACTTTGTTGGTTTGGGCTCCTGAACTGATACCTCAGATTCTTGATACTACTCAGCCTCGTCCTCTGTTATGATGTCATGATGAATCTCATGATATTCGAAGGCTTCTTCTGTAGTATTTGAATTTGCTCTGTGAGATATATGATTCAGGTTATCTATTAATTGTCTAACTTGATATGTCATCCTCTGTATAGACGCTGTTTGACTCTAAATTTGTGCATCAAATTGAGCTTCCCGTTCCTCGAACCAATCTTTGAACATGTGAATCAACTGATCTTCCTCTGATGGTTCTGGTTCCTGATGAAGATCGTAGGTAGATGGTGGAAAAGATGGAAAATGTGATGATTCTTCGTACCTTGAATGATTCCAATAATTCTGCCACTCTGAAAGGTAAATACATTGATCGCTCGGGTGGTTACCATCACATATTACACATCTCCCTATTTCGTTCTGTTGAGCAAATGTAAAATTGCTTGGTTCTGGCATCCAGTGATAGTTGTTGGGCTGGACAACAGGCCTCAGAAAACCGGACTGTTGCTCCCAGATTTGGGGTGTATCTTCTTGTAAGGCTCGAAATCTTTCAATCTCCCAATAATGTTCCATTTTTCAATCACCTGAAAACAAAAGAAAGAAATAAAAATTACAGATAAAAATAAAGAAATTTAGATACAAGTAAATTGGATAGCTTCAAAATTAACAACTCAAGAAAAATAAGTCCCCGGCAACGGCGCCAAAAACTTGACCAGTGTAAACACACGCGTATAACGCAAGCGTACATATCGTTCAAGTAGTATAAAAATATCGATCACACGAGGACTTAATTCCTACTGTTGTTATTAATATTGATACTATTTATTTACAAGTATCTAATTATAGGGAGAAGGGAATTGATTGCTTTTGGTTGGTTGAATGTGGTTTTGCAAAACAAAATAAAAACAGACTCAAAAGAAAATACGAAGGAAAATAAAAGAAAAGACTCAAGGATCTAGGGTCGTGACTCCACACAATATTATTATAAAGATGAATTGATTCTCTTATCTATGTGTAATAAATCAATTTGCTAACCTGGAACACGAAAATATGCAAAAGCCTATGTCGATGGTCAGACGCAAATACCCAGTATAACCCAATTGAACCATATGTCTATGTCAACCAATTACCTGGATTCATTAAGATTAAGCTCCAATTGTGGCTACCCCCGCCCGACAGGTATATGTCTATCCTGTAAGGAAATCTATTAAATGGTTATCTATCCTCAAGAAAGATCGTGGGCTATTGAATCTAAGGCTGAAACCTAAAATCCCTATGTCTAGTTCATTTTAAGTTTACCATATCAATCTTATTGGTGATCAGACAATAAGAAGTATTAAGCTTAAGACTCAATAAACAAACTAAAGAACTACTCATAAAAAGAAAATCAATTATTAAGTGTGGATATTGTGTTTCATCACTTCCATACAATAAAAATAAAATGATGGGGTTAGAGGATCCACATTTAATATTTCTTATCTAGGAATCTCACTTATTATAATATATAAATTATTTTATATTCTGCTTTCTCAGGAATTAATAATGTTAAACATTTAAAACCAGCCATATAGGCGGTAATCCATTTAGTCCAATTACACCAGCCATATAGACGGTAATTATCTGTCACATAAAGACCAGCCATATAGGCGGTAAAGTAATTTATATTTAACCCGACCATATAGGCTGTAATAAAGTCTAACATTAATTAATCCGGTTAAATTATAATTTATAAATTATAATTAAGTGAGATTTACCTAGATAATTATATTAAAGGTTTCACCTTTTACCCCAGCGGAAAATTAACTACTAAACATAAAAGAAAATAGAAGAAGAAGAACTACTATTACTATTACAGAAAATTAAAATACATAATTAAAAATATTATTTATATATACAAAACTAGATGCAATCCTCGAAAAACAGGGAAAAGCTCCCAAGGAAAGCACATCAAATGAAGTGAAGAGGAGCTTAATTTATAGGCATTTTCTGGATCCAGCGTCGCGTCGCGACGCCAAAGGTCCCAGCGTGGCGACGCTGGCACACGTTTTCGGTCCACGCGGGTTAACCACGCGTGTTCTGTCGGCAGAGTCTGGTGATGACACATGTCACGCGGTGAAGGTGGTGCAATGAGAAGACGACATGTGGCACACGGTGATTAGCTGAGCTTTCGGTCCAATGATCATCTGACACGTGGCACACGCTTAGGATCGGTCAAATAAGAGGTCGACACGTGGAAACATGTGATTTGTCCAATATTCGGTCCAATGAGAGATTGACACGTGGCACGCGCTTGCTTTGGTCTAATGAGATTTCGACACGTGGCATCCGGTGCATTTTAGCAGATCTTCTATGATGATGACACGTGGCACGACGCACGTTAACAAGGTCGGCGCACGTTAGCAAGTCTAATTTCTCAGATTCTGACATGTGTCCCTCGGCGCACGTTAGCATGACCGGCTCACTTTAGGCGTCGCGACGCGTAGGGTCTTGGCGTCGCACCGCGGACAAATTACCGAATTGCCCTTTTGTCATTTTTCCTCTATTTGGCCCCAAATTGCTTCCAATGCTTTCCCAACTTTATTTATCTGTAAAATAACACAAAACACATCAAAACGTTCACAAAACCCGAGAAACTATACAAAATATTAAGTTAAATGAGTGGGAAATAGTGATATAAATACCATTCATCACCACATCAGCTTCTGATCCCACGTTTACCACGTCAACGGCCACATGCCTGCCACGTTTGCCCACTGAAGTCTCTGAAATTTATATTTTAAGGAGACTCATATAGACATGTAGGTGTTCATAGTAGATGACACTAAACGATTCACGGAAGACTTCTAATAGATGGTACGCTTGCATCAATAG